>PYAF01005754.1:158305-203657 GCA_007407185.1 Glycine tomentella
TGTCTTTTATTTTATTTATTTAAGTCAGAAAGTGAAATTGCAGCAAGAAAATGCACAAGTTAAGAATTAGCTAGTGAGATGACCTGATCAAGCAAAAAGAAAGTCCAAGCACGAGGCATAGTGGAAGGGCGTGGCATAGCAGCAATCACCGCTGAAAATAGAGAGTAGCCTGCACAAATACCATTTGCATGCACCAAGTACCTGCAACATCCAAAACAAAATAAACCAATATAAATCTGCGGTTGTTATTGGGTTATTTCATTTTAGAAGTTTCAATATTTAAGCCTAAAGTTCAACCAACAAACTAAGATTCATCTTACTCACAATCCCAGCTCAAAAACCAATTATACATGCATGAGTGTTTCTACCATCTATTTATTTTTACCAACATTATAAGTTTACATTAACAATAGCATGTACTATGAAACTGTGTTTTGTAAATGAAGAAAATTAATACTCCATATTCCATGATTATGATGTAAATGTAATAACATTACTTAGCATTAAAAAGAAGCAGGTGTAGCATAGAGACCAAAAATGTTTCAGTGTGTAAATTAATACACTTCATGGTTATGATGCAACATTTAGTGACAGCAATTGGCAGAATAGAGACGAAAAATGTTTCAGTCTCTGATAGCCTAATTTTACTTCCACTTAAAGTTTCTACCACATTTTTTTTTACAACTATTTTTTTTCTTCTTCTAATTTCTTTATCACATCACTTATTGGATCTTATGTTTCTCTCTTTTCTCTTCTCTCCTTTCTTGTTTTTTTATGGATAAATATTAGTTGTTAATATTATTAGATTTTGTTAGCGGAGAATTTGAATCTGTAATCTCTCTTCATTTTACTTATTCCTTTACTATCATACCAATCTTATATTTCCTAATTATCCATTATTGTGGTAAATCGTATTCTAAAATTTAAGGAAAAATACCATTTATCTACTTGGCATATAACTATATACACACACACATTTGTACATACCTGAAAGCTCCAAGGTCGCTGTAATCAACAGATCCATATTCATTCTGCTGAGAGTTCTTAAGCATGAGAACAAGCGCTGAAACACATAGACCAACAGGAAGCAAACGCAGAAACGTCTCAGCAGTGCGTAGGGCACTGGTAATGCTGCCTTCTAATTCATGATCCCCCATCTTCATCTGCACGGGAGATCTTGCTACTGCAGCTTCAACCACACTTCCTTTCTCCATCATCCCTTTAACTTGTATTGTGTGGTTCAATACTACTCAATAACCTCTTTCTTTCTATGTTAGTTTTCTTGCTAGGTTTTGATGAGAGTATGGAGTAGCTAGCTAGCACTGGTTTTTAACCACAAGGGAAGAGGTTTTGATTGATCCAATGTCCATAAACCATACCAACCATTACAAGAGTTTTTAGGGTAGGCATGTGGGGCATTAAAGAAAAGAGTGGGAGAGGGAGGCAGGTATGGTGACACTGAAACTGCATTCAATGCCATTATGGCAGGCCACATATTCCCAAGTCTATTGATAAGTCTTTTACCTCTCTCTCTTTTGGATTTGTGTTGTCCTTTACCCATTCATCAACCTGTTACCACCTCTTTACGACAGTTTGAGGACAACGGAGCACAATAAATATAAGAGAAATGCAACAGTGCTTTTGGTTTACCTTTTCACATGATGCCACTTAAGGTAAACAAGTTGAGGTAGGTTTGTTATAAAACAGATAATAAATGGAAATGTAGTTGTGCTAATATACTAGTAAGTAGTAACATACTCCATGCTACTAGTAATAACTAAATCAAAAGGTGCTTTTTAGGAATAACATACATATAGACAGATGAGGTATTTATTTACATTAAAAGTAACTCTTTTAAAATTAATTTATTTTTTAAGATCTAATGATTATTTTAATTAATTAATTTTAATTATTAGATCTTAACAAAATAAATTATAAATATAAAAAATAACTCTAAAATAATTATTACATTCAAAGTGTATATATATATTGATTTGTTATCAAATGTCCTAATATAAATCAAAATGATGTGACATGATTAAATAATCTTATCTTTTAAATATTTTAAAATTTATTAAAAGGAAGTATTTTTTTTATATGTAAGAATTGAAAATAATATCATTTATAATATTTATAATAATTCACACGTTTTCTTCCATCAATTAATTTACATCTCCTTGATAAAGATACATCTCCTTGATAAAGAGAATATGTAATTTTAGGAGTTTGATTCTCAAATTTGTGTATAAAAACTGACATTTGTTAAAACTTAAAAGGGACAAACCCCTTAAACGAATCCTACAACATAAAAATATTAGTTTTCTTTTATATATATTCTGTCTAAAATACTTGAATTCTTGTTCTGCTCAAAGAGAACAGAAAATGTCCAACACGTGATGTTGGGTGAATTTATATAGGATCAGACTCTCTCTCTCTTAAGAAGTGTTCTGGTTAAAGAGAACAGAAAATGTCCAACACGTGATGTTGGGTGAATTTATATAGGATCAGGCTCTCTCTCTTAAGAAGCTTATGGGATTAAGGCAACTTAAGAAAGAAGAAGATCACAGCAGCAGCAACACAATTTGGAGTGCAGTGTGTGTCGTGTGAATGAAAAGAGAGAGTCAGAATTGTGTGTGTACCTTTTACCATGGGATGTGTTGTATTTATAGGATTCTAACCTGGACTTTTGATAACTGATGATTGAAGCCCAATATCTTCTTCCATGATATGTGGAGATATTGATAACGGGAAGATATCAATTACATCTTCTATCTTCTGATGATTTTCCTTGCCGTTGATAACAGATTTGATGGAGATTTAAATATTTGAATTAATAGGACAAAAGATAATATATGTTTTATCTTTTATCCGTAACAGATGCCTCTCAGCCCAGTCATCTAGTATTCTTGGTGGCTGGGATGTATAATGGAACCGACTAAGCTTCGGGCCGACCTCGTAGGAATGATGCCGACTTCGTGTAGAGCCGACTTCGTATAGGTGATGGTGACCTCGTTCTAGGCCGGTCATATGCGAGGGTCCGAGCCGAGGTAATCGACCTCTTTAAGCTCTTAGATTCTTTCTGACTTGCTTCAGCGCCGAGCTACGTCTTGTCTTTTCCAATAGTCTGAGCAGCTATGATCATCGAGAAATGAAGCGACTTTTCTTCCTGGGCTGCCACGTGTCTTGTTGATAATTTCCTCCATTTCACGCTTTAATCATTTATTTTTTGCAATAATGATGTAACCGCCTCTTCCACGTCCTTCAATGTCCGTTAGTTACTACCCCCCACGTTCTCTTTTTTGAATTTCGACGATTACTTTTTCTGTTTAATGGACTTGTAGCGTTTCATTTTTCTTATTGTCTTCATTCCGTATTTTACCTTTATCCTTGCAACTTCTGTGCCTTCATTCTCCTTCGCGTCTGAATCACCTGTGTTCTTCGCTGTCAATTCTCCTTCCACCAGTCTTTCTCTATTCTAGGTATTTCTCATTTACCTTTCCCTTCTTGTTCATTGCGGTTCCTTATTTTCCATCTTATTCTGCATAGTTCTGATGTTGATAGCTTTTCGTAACCTCCATTATCTTCCTGTAGTTCGTCGTTGTAATACCCCGGACGTGTTATCATTTATAATATCATAAGCGCGCTATTGGCGTTATCTAAACGCGGTGCGGAAACAATAGAATCGATTTTCTTGATTACATTATGAATGGAATTTAAAACTACCTCACAAAGCATCATAAACAAGCCCCTACTGATCCAGGTAACACAAACACAAAACAACATAGGCAGAAAACAGAGAAATCTAAACAGAGATGTCAGGAGGAAACATATTCTCAAACACATAAGCATAACCTGTACATATACATACAACTCATAGTTTCGACCACATTTGTGGTTATACATCGACATATGTATAGTACAACGGGTGTACACTCACACCCTATCTCTTTACAGGGTACAAGACAGAGGTCAAACAAAGATACTCTTCTAATCTTCATCTGTAGCCCATGACCACTCCAGCACGCTCAGCTAGGGCCTCGTGCCCTGTGGTTTCTCCTCTCTTCTAGAAGCACCTGAAAACCACAACCCACAACATGGGTGAGATAAACATCTCAATAAGCTCAGGGTCCTGGGAGATCCTCCCTTACCCTGGTTCACCCCCAAGCATAGACACATAAGCAAATCACAACAGAGCCTAGGACTTCGTCCTGGCTATCACATATTCCCCAGCTATCTGAGTACTAACTGGATGCTATCAGCATCAGAGGTATCCCACCTCATCCTGGCTCTCAAGCCAACTCAGACTCGTCTCATAGAGGTACCATATCGTAAGTGTCAACCACTGGACACTCCTCATACCAGAGAGGCACCGCCTCCTGAAACCATGTAAACAATGCCTGAGGATTCTCACTCAGGACTTTACTCATCCAAATATGGCTCATCTAAGAGGCCCTAGGCTCTCATCCCCTCAGAAAGCCCTCTCTTAGAGATACAACATATCTGTCAACTGCCTGGTCTCTCCAGGACTTTCATATACACTGGCCTGGGCAAGAACATCCATATAGGGCAATCACCTCCAAGACTTTCACAGCACATGCCTGAGAGAGATCATCCCACACCGGGGGCACTCCATCCCTCAGGGCTTCCAGTCCAATGCCTGAGAGAGATCATCTCACACCGGAGGCACTCAATCCCTCAGGACTTCAAATCACATGCCTGAGAGAGATCATCTCACACAGGAGGCACTCAACCCCTCAGGACTTTCCACTGCCTGCGAGAGACTATCCACACAGGGAGCTCTCAATCCCCCAGGACGACTCATCAACTGCCTGAGAGAGATTATCTCACACCGGAGGCACTCATCCCTTAGGACTTTCCACTCACATGCCTGAGAGAGATCATCTCACACCGGAGGCACTTAATCCCTTGGGACTTCCAGTCCGCTGCCTGAGAGAGATCATCCCACACAGGGGGCACTCTATCCCTCAGGACTTCTAGAAACTGGCCTGAGGATAATCACTCAGGACTTCCATCATCTCTGCCTAAGGAGGAACAACCATACAGGGCAATCCATCCTTAGGACTCTATGCGGAGAGCAGTGGCACCTCCCAAGGAATCTCAGCTATTCCAAGGGAGTCCTCAAACTTTTCCTCTGGCTAGGGAACCTCATCTAGCCCGATACTATTCCAGTATCTTATAGATTCCAGCATTGACCATCTCATGGTCTTTATCACCTCCCAGAACACTCTCACAGTGTTCATCAATCCAGAGGCCCAAGTCCCCACACGTGAAGCCACAGGTGTCAAAACACCCACACACTTAACATTCCAGTGCCGACTTGGCGCCCTTGGCGCCACATTCCAGTGGGTCTAGTGCCATCAGCGCCAGCCCTGGCGCTAACCGCGCCACACCCTTTACAGGGTTTTTTGTTGAAGGATCCCGGCACTATCAGCGCGAGGTCTGGCGCCACCCGCGCCGCAGTGAGGGTCATTCACCCCTCCTTTTTAGGAATTTTGTCCGCAAAATTCCAGTCCAACAAAGACATGGTCCTGCCCAGGACTTGTTTATCCTCATAGGTCGTGTAGGATTTATCAGATTCTCTCCAATCTGATCACTGCCGGGCTTTTCCATATGTGATGAATCAATCACATTCTACTCGGTTGGGACACAGGGCAAACCCTCTTGTAGTCCCGGTGACTAGGAGACCATCTCCTCATCCTCAAAGCCCGTCCTAAACCTATGACCGGAGACAACCTCAGACACATTAGATCACCCTTATCCACCGTAAGGGGTTCTGTGTCTAGGTCACATATCCTTTCCACTGACTCTGAGCTTTCATAACTAATACTGATCCTCCGGATCTGCTCAAGAGTCCTCTGAACCATCTCAGGTTCAAGAAACTATTTCTTCTTCTCACATCTGCCCAACCTCTGGAGTCCTGTGCCATTGGCCTCACCGGGTCTCATGGCTGTCAGGTCACCACCAATCCTGAACCCGTCACCAACAAAGAACTCCACTCGATGGCAGGTATCTAACCCAGCTAGCACCCTGCTCTAAGGTACGCTTACTTACAACACATCCTCCAGGATTTGGATTGCTCGCTCCATCTGATCATCTATCCGAGGATGGTAGGCTACATTAAGCCTCAGCCGGGTTACAAACCTTCCGATGAGCACCTCTCACTAAGAGGTAGCTTCGGATCTCTGTCACCAGCCATGTGACAAGCCAGACACTAGCCATATCCACAACTATGTCTCTCCTCATCCCTGGCCACTGGAAATCCTATCAGGATACAAACACATCACAGTGACCCTTGGATGACCAACCAATCAATCCTTATGAATCTCAATAAGGACGGCGTCCACCAACTCTCTCTTGGCACTACAACAAGGCTTAGTTCATCATAAGCCATGTGCCTACTAAGAGATGTCCCACTGGTCTAGCATAGCCCTCACAGCCACATCCTGCGGCTGGGCTTCTCAAATTTTCCGCTGCGCTACTCTGATCATCATCAAACTTGGTCCCTCTCCACTAGAGACCAGATGATCCTCTGTCATCGACAGGTACACACATCTCTGACATGCTTACTCAACTCACAGTCAGAGATTGTCATCAGGCATGGAACGCTCCCATGCTATCATGCTCAAGATCTTAGCACATGTCCAAGCCTCTGCTAGGACGCATCTCAAGCATACTGACCACCTGGCCTGGCCTCCCGACCCTCATACAACATGAGCAAATATCTTGCTCTGCACACATGGCGGATCTCATCAACGCATGGCGGATATCATCAACGCCTAACCTCAGTGTGAGATTTAAGCTCACATACGTGTTGTCCCATCGTAAACTATCCCTTGGACACACGCCTATGGCACCTCCGAGGTTTAGAAGAAGAACCCTCGACTTCTATCCCCTTGGTCTGAGGATCACCGATCCCCTAGCATATTATCGACCAGAGTAAACCAACTAGGAGGAAAACCCTCTCCTAGGGAGGTCCATATCTGTTCTCTCACCAACCACCGCTTCCTTGAAGCGTGGTACTCTCCATAACACAAATGGAGACACTATCACATACATACATACATACATATATATATATATATATATATATATATATATATATCAGGTATAGAATCATACCTCGCCGTAGTGAGGGTCCTTACAGTCGTTAATCTTTTGCCACCTCCATTTGTTCCTTGTAGTTACCCAGTTTTTATATACTTTGGTACTTTTATCATGAAATACACACCTAAGGAAAAGGCTAGGATCTGTAGAACGGTTCCCCCCCGTTCTGCATTTTGGTTTTTTAGGCTCCCTCTGTCTGATGAAGAAAAGAAAAAAATCCTTGCTCAGGGTTCCCTCTGCCCCTGGTAGTTCAAAAACCTCAACTCCCCAACCCCCTAACCCTTTTCAATTAGGGTCTTCTAGGTTAGGGTCATCATCGCGACAGAGGTCTTTTGAGTATTTGGTTATCAGTTTTTTTAAGAAATATTTTAGTCCACTGTAAAAAAAATACTAGATGACAAAAAGAAGTTCTCTGAGTATGGCAATGCTTTGCAAGAGGGAGGTACAGATAGAAAGAATAACTCTAGGAGTTGTCGTGTTTATTCGAAAGAATGGAAATCATTGAGAAAGAAGAACCGCAATAGCAAAGTGTAACGACAAAATGCATCCTTAAACTTCTTTAAAATTTTAAAAAAATAAAGGTAATGCAGTGTCAATCGAATCAAATTGAAGAAGAACAACAAGTGAAGGAGTAGCTTCTCAGGCACAAAATTAAAAGCTCGATCTACGATTCAAATTGGGTTTACCTGGTGAAATCTTGTTGCGGTTGACAAGAAGAAAGCTTTAATCTGAGTAGATTTCTAAGAAGCTTACAATGGTAGCCGGAAATGACTTTGATGTCGTAGCTAGGGTTCGATCAAAGCTTCGATTGCAGGAAATTTTCTTGGGGCTTTGATACAGGTTAACGGTGAAATGAGACCTAAATACAGAGTAAGAGAAATATTGCAAAAGCTTTGAAATCATACCCGCGTAAAACTTGAGGGTTCTCTCATCTCTGCCACTTGAATTTTGCATAACCCATTTTTTTTTTAATTTTATTCTCACTATTCACTTTCTCACCTTCTCACCTTCTCAATTCTCACACTAGCACGTGTATATCCTACGCGCTCTGTATTTGGCAGTGAGTAACGTTAGTTTTGTACCCTACCCTGACCGTCACAAATTAAATGTCACTAAAACTACATTTTTTCGTAGTGACATGTTACCTTTTATTTTGTGTTATTTATACTTTATTGTCTTATTTTATTATAATATATAATTAAGCAACTTTAATTTTCCATAATTAATGTATGTTTATATTTCAAGAGTGAAGAATAAATCTTACCTAAACATTAAGCTTTTTGTTGGGAAAAAAATCAAATTATTTAACAAAAATAAAAGAATGAATACTACATTTTATACCCTTTTTTATATTTTATGTCCTTTTTTATTAAGGAATATTTTATGTCCTTTAGTATAAAATGCTTTTTTGGTTGATGTAATCTCATTCAAAATTAGTTTCAGTTTTGGTTTCAAAATGTAGTCTTTCAACAAATTTTTTTTTGAAAGGAAGTCTTTCCAACAATTAAAAATATGCGGTTTTGACATTTTTACTACCAAAATCACATTTGGAAAAACGAAATTCATATTTTTAAAAGTTGAACATTAATTTCATTGATTTAAAAATACAAGAGCAAAAATTAAGTTTGATGAAAAATGTAGAAATTAAATATAAAATTTTCATTGTTGTTTTATATCTTATTGTGGTAGAAAAATAGTTTAAACACATTTTAAGATATGTTTGAAAAAATCGAAACTATTCATATTGATTGATTGGTCTATCGTTAGGGTAGATGTTGTTTTCTCTCTTCCTCTTCCTTTTCCGACGATTTCCTCGTCAAAGTCTGAGCCTTCTATTCCTACAGTGGTAAAAAAGGTAGAGAAGGTGATAGACATATTGGTGACATGAGAAATTAATATATTCATTTTTTAATGAAAAATTTTAAATTATAATATTAAATTATTTTTAATAGATTTTATAATTTAATGTAAGATTAAAGATTTTTTAAGATTTTATTTATTTTTTTAGTGGTAGATTTTATTTTAAAATCTAAGAAAAAGGAAAAAATTATTTTTTTAATACCGTGCGTATCTAGATTCTTTAAAACAATTTATTCTTTATATTATTAGAAGATTTAGTGAAGATCAAATCTTAACCTCAAAAATATTATTCAAAATCTTACTTTAATGACTTTGAGATGATTCTCACCTAGATAATGAAGTGCACTTGAACCTCCGCCACAAGAATACCTACACTGATTTGGTCATGTCCAGGCAAATCATATTTCATTGTATTTTTTTTTTTCTGTTTGCTTATTTTTGAATTTTATTTTTCTTATTATGAAATTTGTATAAACTTACAAGTAGTATATTATAACACAGGAATCAAGACTGTACAAAATGTATCATGAATTTGAGAAGTTATTGAAGGGAGAACATCAAAGTTTTACATCGACAAAAGATAATGTCAAGATTAAGTATATAAATAGGAGGCAAATACTCATCCTATGAGCTAACTTTTAGAATTGAGTTAGGTCTAAATCCATATTATAAGATGATAACAAAGTTCATCCTACATTCATTAATCGATCACTCACTATATTATTTACGCACAAATCCAAAAAGTGTTAATACTCATCTATGTCATTTATGTTAGATCCTCACTTACTTGAGGGAGGTGCATATGCACTCCCACCCCTCATTTTTAAATGTGCATATTATATCCTTTCTAATTATATATATTTGAACTCCCTGCTTATAATTTTGCCTCCTTTTATGATAATAATTATTTTAAAATAAATTATCCCGCATGACATAGAGTCCTAGATTGCCACTACATATCATAATAAATTTGTTAAAAAGAATAATAGTAACATTATGAATTTGTTATTAAGTATATATATATGTGTTTTCGGCGGAGTCGGTGTAAAAAAGATTTGTGCCTTAAATAAACCAAAAAATCCAAACCTTCATAATTATTTAAATATTATTCACCTTGTAATTTTGTTATAAAATTCATTAATAATCCATTCATAATTAAAATTATTTAAAACAACTACAACATAAATAATTAGTATTATTCTATAAGTTTTTATTAACAACATGAATATTTAATAATTCGTACAATTTTCTTTAAAACAAAAGAAAATTATTTTGTTGACCGTGATCACAAACTTTGTTGCATAATTTGACACCTAAGCTTAAGATCGGTCTTAAGAATTTTTTTATCTTGGGAAAACCAAAAAAATGACGTCTTCGTAATTATTTAAATGTTGTCCGTCTTGTAATTTCTTGTTGCAAAACTCATTAATAATTCATTAATATCAAAATTATTTAAAACAACAAATGACAATGACATGAATAGTTAATATTATATAAGTAAAAGAATGAATAGTTAATATTATTTTATAAATTGTTATTGAAGATAACATGAATAGTTAATATTTGGTACAATTTTTTTTTTTCAAAAAACAGAAAAATTATTTTATCTACCATGTGATAAAGTAGATCGATAATAAAGTTGATCATTTTCAATTTTAATAAATTTCTTTTAGCAGGGATCACAATAACATGAATAATTAATATTATTCTATAAATTATGCATACGTTACAAAAATAATTAAATGTCTTCAAATGACTCAATATCATACATTAGTTTGATTTTCATTCAAATGTTAAAATCTATCTAATGACTTTTAGTTCTTTAAATAAAATTTCACCATCAACATCATAAGAATTATTATGTTTTAGATAAGTTACAATTTTTATTATTTTTTTATGTTCATAACTTATATCTCTTTTTATATTTTACAATCCAATCCAACTGAACATAGATAGTTTTTCAGACTTACTTTGAAATCATTAAATAATACATTATATAAAAACTAATACTCAAGTAAATAAAAATTTTAATGTCTCTAAATAATCCATGCACTTTGACCGTTACTCACGCCCGTGATTTTCGGTTATTAAGCCGTAGTAGTGTACGTCGTTATTAATTTGTTAAAAAGAGTAACGCTAACAGTATCAGTATGAAATCTAAGCTTTTGAAGCGCCAGTGGTGGTGGTAGCTGTGGGCTCTTTATGCTAAATAGGAGATATTGAATTCATAAATCATTAAATGATTCAAACTGTTTACTTTTTGTTCATATAATGCACGTAACTTTGATTGTTATTTGGTTGGTTTGATGATTCTATATGAATTAATAGTTTTTGATCTATCTGACTTTTGTCTTTTATCCAATGTGGAAAAAGAATATATTCGTTATATTTTATATAACTCGTTTAGGAATAATCAATAATACACATAACTAACATTAATTTGATGGAGCATTCTATAGTAGACTTGTGAGATAGGTTATCCACCTGTGAACCACTAAACAGTGATTAAAATAAATTTTTTTAAAATTATTATTATTTTATTATAATTTGTAAAATATGTAAAATATATATATCAAACACCATAAGCAGAAAAGAAAAGTAAATTTCATAATTTTAGTTTTTCATATTCTCACTCGATTAAACTCAATAATGTATTAGTGTTTTTTGAAAAAAAGAGTATGTTTGATAATCTAAATCAGAAAGCATTCAACTCAATTTATAAAGTTATATTCAGCGCATAGTTCAACTTTCATGGAATAACATCATGTATTAGTGGGTTGATCTCACACACAAACTAACACTATTATTCCACAAAATAGAAATTGAAAAACAAAACGGAAATCCAACAAAATATCTATTATATCCTTTTTAATATAATAATATTTTATTCGTTTGGTAGACTGAGTGGAGAACATAATAGCCTCCGATGTCGCTGCCACTATGAGCTTTTCGGAAAGAAGCCCGCCACTTGACGCGGCGGCGACACACACGAGCTTGCATAGGTTGTCATTGTCCACCCTTCTCTGTCATTTAATCACGATGAACTTCGCGACCCTGAAAGGAACTGTTTCAAAGGTTCATAACGGTGTCCAAATTAACGAAGAAGCCAATGTTCTGATACCATTGTCAATGAGGATATGAGTTCAGTGTAGAAACATCATGCAAAATCATTTTTCTCCGGTTAAAGTATAGGCTCATACTTGGATTTGTTCGTGAATAAATAACAAGAGATGCTTATGATGATGAAAACTTCAACTATTATAGCCGCTGGAACAAAATTAATTAAAGTTATGATCTTTTTAATAAAATTTAACGTTTGATTTAACAGTACCAAATTTATTATAACTAGTGGATGTGGCCATGTGGGGTTATTGGTTCACAGGTGGAGCATGTGAAATTTGTTTGCTTCAAAAGATTGAGCTGCCAGAATGGGTGAGGAGGCAAAGTGAACAGTGAAGTGCAACAATGGAGAATCAAGAATGGGCTAAAATGTCATTTCAACCAAAAGCAAATTTACCAGTTCACAAATTCAATACCAAATTTGTACAAGCCTCTCCAAATATGATCTGGAGGGTCCATGTTTCTTATATTAAAATCCGACGGCTGATAATTCTTGGTCCACCGGAGGACAACCTATTCAGTAGGTCCATCGTAGAAATTGCCGAATTTGTCATTAATTAAGTATATATATGTGTTTTTTGTTGTCAAGAAGGGAACAATAAACACTATTAGAAATAATAATTTGAATTTATATCCTCTCTCACACATACTGAATTAAATTAGTATAAAACAATTGTACGTTTAGTGAAACAGACACTCATAGAAGCAACTTCCGTAATTGATCTTTACATTAAACTTGATTATTCTTGTTTAACACACTAATACATCCTTTATTAAGATATGAAAATGAAATATGCATCATGATTATAAAAAAATAAATTATTTAATACTTATTATTAATTATCACACCAAAAATTATATATTACAAATTTATTATTGATAAAAGTACACGATAAATTACATATTATAATCATTTTAAATTTAAAATAGTACCAATTACGTAATGCTAAATATTCATTAAATAAAATTAATATAATTATAACAGGATTGGTTCAATTTTGATAATAAGATTCCAAAATCGAATAATTTAGTATATAGTATGAAGTTTTTTAAATTTTATATTTTGTGAGTTTTTGATTTTTTTTATATCGATTTGGCAGTTACAAACAAATTGATTCAATTTTAAACATTCTTAATATATTAAAATAAAATATTTATCAACTTTATTTTTGATTAAAATTTGCTTACTACTGAATTTTTGCCAACTTTAATTTTAGTCATATTTGTTCTCTTAATAAAAAAAAAAATTTCCATCCATCATGAACTTAGTTATATCGATCTTTTACTTTCTCTCATTTCTTTTCTTTATTTCCTCTCTATCTTTCTCGATTCTCATCTACACCTATCTACCAAAAATTCGAGTCCCAAAATTGAGGTGAACGTTCCATACATGTCTTCTCTAGCTATAGTATTTTGGGAATAAAATTAAAATAAAAAGACAGATAATATTGTACTAACTCAAGACAATCCTAAAGTTTTAATCATATATGAATCCTGGAATCCTTTATTCAACTATACAAAATGGTTTTAGGTCATGTCGTATTTCTATGGAAGTAACAAATCTTAATCAATTAGTCCACGTAACACACAATTAATAATGTATAATAAAAAAAAAACATGCATTTTTTCTGCTGCATGTCCATGTCTGTTCACCATGCTCACACCTCAAACCCTAAAAGTTAATGTTTTTATTTGTCATTTCTTTATCATAGACTCGCAATCTGTTATATATGTGGATGGGTACGTATTGGTCATGTGGACGAAAATCAATCCCTAGACATAGTGGAATGGCATATGGATATGCTTAATGCTCACTTGTTCTACGTACATCATGCCTTGGATCACAGCGAGATGTTCAACCACGACATTAATTAATTAGTTTTCTTCCGCAATTTAGGTATGTCGCCCATTCTGAAAAAGTTACATCTACCCATAGTGGAGTACTCTATCACTTTTCTTTGAAGAACCAAAGAATTCTCTTCGGGAAGAATTAATACAATGATGCGCTTCTCAATGAATAATTGTGTGGCTTCAAAAATTCCAAATTCTTCTCATGAGATCTACCACAAGTAGAGCATGAAGAAATACATTTGATATTCTTCGAGGTATTAATTTGAGTGTTTTCTCTTGAAGATCTCATTAACATGGTCACTAATTTTTATAGTTACTAATTAATATATATATATATATATATATATATATATATATTCATAATACGGGTGAGTTAGGCTTTATGTATGTTTCAAATTCATGAGTCGGTAGTGCTTAACTACCCTTAAAATTACCCATCCTTCTCTAATTGTGTGTTCTATATGAGAATAAAATTCAGGCTTTTGCTTACAACAAGTTCAGTGTATTCCTACTTGAACCACACCCTGTTAGCATTTGAAAAGATTCAAAATGATTAGAGTTTGTTTAATTACTATTTTTATGTGACCTTTTTTTTTTTCCTTCTATCTTAACTATCTAACCAATTTTATATTCTTTGTTCAATTACTATTTTTATAAATATTTCCATTTTTAAAGATTAAAAAAACTGAAAAAAAATCGTTTGATAGACACATCTTCATCAACACCATGCATTCGGAACAACCTCCACCTCTGTAAAAAAACAGTAAAGGAACAACCTCCACCTCCCACACGTACCTCTCTTGTAGCACATTCCAACATATTTATCTGCAACGTAAATTAACAAAAACAAAAAATGCATCGAAGCCCCTGAAACAAGAAACTGCATTATAATCTCTCTTAATAAGCTACTGCATTGGAATGGTGGTGTGTAATATTGGAGGAAGTATGGAGTTTTATGTCATATTGACAAAACTCAAGGTAAGAGAGTGTAAATCACGAATAAAATTATCTTATTATACAAATGGGGTTGGAGTGTAATATTTAAATATAGGTTAAACAAACCTCGAGGTAACAAAATGTAGTTTATTATAATCTAAATATGGAATTGATATTTTGGACAATTGATTTTAAAACTTTTGTGTGTATAATTAAAAAAAATACTATCGAATTGTTCCACAAGCTTCAAAATCACATTTTTATAACTTAAATTGATTACCCAAAATGTAATTATAAAATGAATATCATTAATGTAAGATATTGCATATTGTTAGTATTTGTTAATATATAAGACTAAAGTGAAAAATAAAATCAAAAGATAAGTTATTTTTAAGAAAAAAAATAAAAGTTTCTCTAAGAAAAAGATAAAATAAAAGTTTAATGTAAAATTTAATTTAACATGTAAAAGTGTGTAAGGAATCACTCTCAAAAAACATTTAATTGTGTATACTCGTCTATTACTTTTTTTTACCAATCAAAAAGTACACTTTATTCTCTAAAGCGCATCATCTAATAATTTTAGAGAAGTTAAATCCATTTATGTTTGCTGAACTTGAATTTAATAAAAGAGGTTCTCCGACCTTCGTATAACAAATAATTACAATTTGAATTTTTTTAAGAGACGTCTCACAATAAAAATAATCTCTAAATGAGGATAGCTCGGGGAAGGAAATGAAGTTTGGGAGAAGATATACATGCATGTTTAAAAGAAATAATATAGATATTGAAAATATAAAGCAACATTTAATTATGTAATAACAATAACGCCGAATGTTTTAAAATATTAGCTAATTAATTAAAAAGAAAGAAATTATATTAAAAGTGATGATAAGATTATATTGAAAATGGTGAATTGATAATATTATCAACGTTTTGTGGTGTATGAAATGTGGCATTTCATAACGTGGGAATTGAGATATGAATCATATGATATTTGCATTGCACACAACACAAGTTCCCAACAAGAAGAAGAATGCGTGTCTGGGTGAAGAAAAAGGGAAGACAGAAAGGGATGAAGTTGGACCCATCTTGTTTGCCCTTAAAAGATGGATAGTACCAATGTCACACCTTCCACCTTATCCATACCCCTTAACAAGGTCACGCTCCACGCGCTCCTCCTCGCGTACCTCTCACCCTCCCTCCCACTATTATTTTATTTTTGCTAATATTTGATATCCAATTTCCTATTTTACGTGTTAAAAGTTAGAGGTGATTATTTTCGTAACACTTTAATATGTTTTGTTATCAATAAATTTATGGTCAACATCTATAAAGTATAAACGAAGATTTTACATATGTTATATTCTTTTATAGCTTTCTACTACTAATAAAATTTTGCAGTTGATTTTAATTTTTTTAAATCATTTTTATGATTTAATATTTTCGAACTGTTATTGAACATGGTTGAACCCAAGAGAAAAGAGTTAGAGAAAATGTTTAGAACTCAAAATAGAAATCATCAACATAAGAAAAAATAATTATACAAGAATTACAGTGAGATTCATATAGTCAGTCAATCAGAAACAATTGATTTTCTAACTGGTGTAGTTAATATTTTACATATCTAATATAAAGACTCATTATTATCTTTGAATTTCCATCCAAAACTTTCATTTTTATTTTCAAAATTTCTAATATCAGTATTAATGATTTAAAATTAGTTGAAATATGTCCAAAAAAATTATATTTTCGTCATTATATCATGTCAACAAATCGCCAATAGCTTTGACTCTTTTGAATTTTTGACACAATATTCAATGGTAATATTATTTTAAAATAAAAAAAAATGTGAAGACAATTTTATGGACAAATAGAATATGAACAAGTCAAGCAACGCGCTATAAAGAGACGTGTTTCGTTTAGAATGGACAATAAAGGTAATGCCACATTTTGGCTAGGTAGAAGGAGGATGATACATGATAGAGTGGGTGTATAGAGGGGACAAAAGAAATCATATTTGGATAAAGTAGAATCTTACTTTTTCTTTCCAAAGAGAAATAAATATTAACAAATAAACAATAAAAAACAATTGGATAAAAGTGAAGAGGATCCTTTAATCTTATCCGCCACCTTAGCAGTTTCCTTATAAATCATCTCTAAGATCTTTCAACCTTCCATTCCATTTATAGCTCTCACAAGCCAAGGAAAAAAAAGAAGGTAGTATGTATGAATTTATGTGTTCTTAGTAATCATAAAGCGCCAAGTCAAATATAAATATTGTTTACGTGTGGTGGTTTGATCAACAACACACATAAGGGGTATATCAGAAACACAACAACATTGGAGATTATGGAGCTAGCACAAAAGAAAGGATTACTGGTTCATCATGAGTACGATGACCATGTTGGTTCTTTTTCTTCTTTCTCAACATCTTCTTCTGTTTCTGGAATTTCAAGTGGGTCATCATTGGAATCTGATTCTTTTGAAGAAGTAACATCCCCTGCCTCTTCTTCTCCATCATCATCAGTTGATGATCAACTTGTCGTTGTTGCTGATCCATTGAGTGACATGTCTTCTCTCTTTCAACAACTTCCCATCAAGTAAGTTTCTCAATTTCTCCCACCAAGTTTTTCTTCTTTCATTTTCTCCCTTCTTTATTTTTCCATAAACTCTCAAATTAGTCCGTACTTACCAACAAGAAATTGGTCCGAATAATAATAGGTTTGAGTTTCTTAAATAATTGCTTAAATGTTTAGACCTGAAATAAGTTATGGGACAAATTTTTTTTTTATTGGACATAATTTTGTTAGAAATCTTAGTTAAAGATATTTAAACCCATGACTTATTCCTTCTTTCTTCCCCCTCCAATCACTAAGTCAGAGTTATGAGATAGCTTACCTTTAAGTGTATTCAGAACTCAGAAAAAATTAGCAATTATGTGCACATTTCTTTTAATCATATGCATATACAAAAATAGTCCAAAATTACAACCATTAGATCACTTTGTTTTTAAAAAAGTTGGCTGTTTTTGTTTGTTTGTGAAATTGCTGAAGTTTGTGTCTTGCGATAATTGTGTAGGAGGGGGCTATCAAAATTCTACCATGGAAAGTCACAATCTTTTACTTCACTAACAAATGTGAGGAGCTTGGAAGATCTTGCAAAGGCAGAGAACCCTTACAACAAAAGATTGAAGTCTTGCAAGAGCTATGCAGGAGGGTTGGCCGAGAGCCATTCAACAAGGGTTGTTTCTAAGAGGGGAATGATGCATTCAACAAGTTCAAGAGGTTCATGTTCTTCTTTGAGAAGGGGCAGTGTCACTAACTTCATGGGTAGTAATAGTAGGCCACCAATTCCTTCTCATAGATCTACCAGCACTAACACCATCCCCAATCAAACTGTGTTGTTTGCCTAAAAGGGATTCTGTGATGTTTCTTTTTTGTTCAACTAAGGTTTTTGTTTTCGACTTTTCCGGGGTATGAATGTGATGATGTGTAGATTAAGTAGTTTGATTGAGGAGAATTGTTGGAGATTGCAGGAAAAAAAAGTACTATGGGTACACCTAATCTGATTTTTTTCTTTCTTTTTTAAATTGAAGTGCCATTCACATGTGCAATTTTGATTCACAATTTTAATGCCATTGAGTTAATTTTTCTGACAACTTCTTCACCCAGAATGTTAGCAGAGGTTGTAGATCTTCTTAAAAATTCAAAAAGAACTCAAACATCATTACTTAATGAAAATCATAGGCTAGATCAAGTTATGTATTGCCTAAATTGAGTGTGATTATTTTATAATTTTGCTGTCTTTATCTGACATGCCTGACTTAACTAATGTTTGATTTCTTAATCTGTTTAGAGAGTTTTTTTATTTAGCAAGATTTTAAATGAGTTATACGGTTCATTTTTAAACAGACAAATAAATTACGAGTTAATAGGTTTGTTATTGAGAAAAATTATGAAATTTACGAATTAACGATTTTATAATCAGAGCAATAAATTCATAGATTTGCAGATTTACCACATTAACATGGTTAAAACTAAAATATATTATTTTATAGATATTAAAATTTGTTTAAATAAGAAGTTTAATACTTCTTCAGCTGTTAAAATAACGTATAACATTATATATTATAATCAAAATTTTTATTAAAATAATGTTACTTTATAAAGCTTATATTGAGATAAAGAATGGAAATGTAACTTTGAAAATTTAGGGTCCATTTATTTAAACTTATTTATTGAAAAAAATTAGTGAATTAAACAATTTTTTGGGTATGTTTATTTAAACTATTTTTCTATTTTTAAAAAACACTTTTTTTTCTACCAAAAGTACTTCTTAATTTTTAACAAACAAACCCCAAATTACACATTCCCAAATTTCAAGAGCAAAATAAAGAAGCGGGCATTTAATATTTAGATATAATAATAAAAAAAAACACTTTTGAGCGCTCTCAATTTTCATTTAAACATACATTGGTGTTGGGGGGGTGTTTGGGAAACTGCTTCATGCACCATTTGAATTTTTCATGCATCATTTAAATTTTTTAAATTTTGTAAATATCCTTGGCTGTTTGTTTGTTTATTATTTTAGTTGCTGGTTTTATACCTATACGCACATTTTAGCTTTTTGGTTTTGTGTTTTGATTTGTTTGAGTTGTGCTTAGGTGGTTTTGCATTTTGGTTTGTTTGAGTTATGCATTGGTAGTTTTGCTATTGGAGGTGTAGTTGGGTGTCATTTGATGCATTAGTTCATTGGAGTGGAGCGATAGGTGGCGTCGTGGTAACTGCAATGAGGTAAGTGTTTTTGTTTTTACTTTACGAATTGTATGAATTATATGGATTACTGAATCCATATGAATATGGTAATCCGTTAGAAACATATAGATTGAATAATCTGTATGATTTATACGGATTACCAAATCCGTACAGCTGAAAAACAATTTTTCAAAAAAATTTTAATTTTATTGAAATTGATTTTAAGTAGAAAAATTATATGTAATAAATTGGATAGATTTTGTAATTTTTGTGGATGAAAATAATAGGTTAATATTTTGATTGTTAATGTAAATTGTATTCTTAAAATTTGAATGTATTGTTAAAATATGTTGATACGAATATTTATTGAATTTATTTTATGTTATGAATTTAATGTTGGTAAATATTATTATTATTATTATTATGTGTATGTTTTTTGTTAATGATTAAATTTAATTTAAATTTGTTAAGATGGACAATAATGAGTGGATGTATGATAATATTATATTTGAAGAAGTTAATATCAGTGAAGACGTTGGAGCAGAACCAGACTTGTTTGAAAATAGTAATTTTTTAGTTGATTGTTCTACAACCTTCAATATGTTTGAGGTATTTATATGATTTTGAATGTAGTTAGAGTCGTTAAATGAATGAATTAAGAAGGTTAAAGATGTATTATCCATTTTCGTAGGTGTTCCAAGCACATGACGACGTATTGAAATGAGTTGGTACTGTTGCATATGATAATGATTTTGTAGCTGTTATAATGAGAAGTGACAATGCAGACATCATTAACATTCTCGCACATCTCGACATCATTAATGATTTTGTAGCTGTTATAATGAGGATTGTGTAATTTGTATGTTTTATACGGATTGTCCAATCCGTATGAAGCTCATGGCTTGTATAATCTGTATGAGGTAAACCTGTCAAAACGGGTTTAACCCACGAGCCAACCCGTTTTAGCTCGTCAAAATTGGTGGGTTGGGTTGGTTAAAAGCTGACTCACTTTGATCCCGATCACTGAAGAGGGTACCCCGGTTTGACATTTTGGCCTGAAAAAGAGAGACAGAAAAAGAAGAAGCTAGTGGTAGCTAACACTACAAGGTGCCCTGCAACTGCAAACTGCAATGTACATTGCAAAAGGCAAAAAAAAGTGAAGATAAGAAGGAACTAGCGTGGAGAAGGAAGGAATAATGGGGTAGGAGGTGGTGGATGTGTCATAATATACAAGGTAGAAAAGAAGATGCAAGATTTATTATCATTAAGGATTAGATAGAATGCAAGGTTCACATTCAAGTTACTACTAAGCTAGTGATAATAACCTTAATATATAATTATAATATTTATTCAAGCCAGCTTAAAAGATTGTTTCTGTGTTTGATTCTTTTGTGGTTACTTAGCTCTTTCTTGGGTCATTGTGTGACTGGTTCATATATGATAAGCTGTGACTTTTGCAGCTAAGACATAGAAATGCACTTCTCTCTGTGCATTAAATTGCATTGAGAGTTGTTGGAGTTTGATATATATATATATATGTGTGTGTGTGTGCATGTATGTTCCAATAAGTTGAATTGGGCTTGGGTGAGCCGGTGACTATGACTTACTATCTCTGTACCTTTTTCATTTTTTTGTTAGCACTCAGCACTGTCACTTTACCTACATAAGGAAAATGAAGAGACAAACCATTCAAAATCAATGTTTTTGTGTTGAATTTTACTCTTTTTTTGTTTTCATGTAGATTTCATAAATGTCAGATACACTATCAACTTCTTCACAACAAATTCTGAATAAAAATAATAATAATAATAACACTTTTCATCTAATCCCAAATTATTAGTGTTTTCGACAAAGCTTGCGGTCCAATTTGAATAATAGGTCAACTTAACTCAGAGTACTACTGCATCAGTCTTCACACAAAAAAAGTACTACTACATCAGCTCAAAACCAAAAGAGTTGTAAATTGATTTGGAGTAAAATTATCATGTATCTACAACTAAATGCCTAAATAGGGTATTATAGTTCTGAAGTATCCTTTAGCCTCAAGGAAAACAATCTAGTCCAACTTAGACATCTATAAATATAATCAACGTTGCTGTATAATAGACAAGTATTTGTTTCATCTGGTCCTAACATTCTAATAAAATCCTAATTGATTTTGAGTGTCAAAATGGCTTTTGTAGGTATTCATCACTTTCTCGGGTTGTCTTTGTCTTGTTGAAAAAATAAACAATCACCAAGACCTTAAACATTGATTCTTATAAAAATTTATCCTAGTAAATTATAATAAGATTTTCACAATAAGTTTATGAGGATGAAAAATGAACAACAAATTTTACAAGCATGAAATCTAAACTTTATCAATTTCATAAGGATGAAAAACATATTTTAATCATAAATTATTAAGAATTTGAATAACTTAGTTTACATTTTATAAGTCATATACAATAAAATCCAGTTTTAAAAGGATTTAGTTAAATGGTATCATGTAAAACTTATATAATCTAATGATATCTTCTTAGAACCATAAACTTCATTGGAGGGTTGTGCTCAAAATCTATTGATGAAAATATAGGATACTTGTTAACTTGATGCTTATAGCAACTGCATAAAAGCCATAATAGGAGAAATACAAGTAATGAATGTTATTACATGGGTGGGCAAAATATCAAGAATTTGTGTAATTTTAGTTTCTGTGTGGATGAGTCTAAATACTAAGTATAGAGTTTGTGTAATTTTAGTTCAATTTTTTTTTAAAAGCAAGAACTGCAAATGCATAGGTACAAGACGTTAAACATTAACTGTGGTAGGAGAATATTTCTCACTTTGTTTAATTTGTCTTAAATCCAATTTTTTACATATGCAGAGTATTTATTGAAGCGAAGTGTGGATTCTGATAACTACGAGTGCAAAGGGCATCTTTCTGTGCTAGTTTTGCTATTTGTAATCGGTTAATATTATGTTCCATTGGCTTTTTGGTATTGCAAGAAATTCTGGTTTTGTTCGTGGTTATCAACAAGGATACATTTAGCACCAGAAGTTTAGTCTGGTGAACATAAAGTTGAAATGGGTGAAAGATAGGACAATGGATGTTGTTGTTACTGGTCAGAGGGATCTTAAGCAATGTTGTTAAAATGTAGTGTCAACGCAGAAACGGTAGAGGTGAGCAAAAATGTAAAAATGTGAAACGTAAACGAAATGTAAGAGTTTACTATATACACAAAAATAAATAAATATCCAACATATATATAACTAAGGAAATAAAATAAGTTCAAACTTAGTCATCACAATACATAAGTTATCACAAATTTAAGTCCAAACACTAAGGAAATAAAATAAGTTCAAACTTAGTCATCATAATACATACTAAAATGAAGACACCAAGGTAATAAATCATAAAAGAAATCAACATCTCTAATTTAAGTCATTGGAGTCCAAGTCTAGGCAATCTTCTTCATCCCCTTCCCCACTATTTAATTCACCAATAAAATCAGGAATTTCCAAATCATTCGAGTTCCCCTCTTCTTCATTTGGATCATCCAAGCCAAGGGGATCTTGATCTTCTTCAACATTTTCCAAAAATTCTTCATATGGTTGGTTCCACAATCCAATCATCATCTGACTCAATGTCATCAAAGTTATAATCAATTTGAGGAGATACTCTATGTTTTTGTTTTGCCTAATCTTGAGTTAGCCAACACAAAAACAACATTATTCATTGTCTCCTGCTTCAAACGATTTCTTTTCTTTGTGTCGACCCAAACAAAAGAAAAGAAATAATTTAACACTAGACTAATATCATATTTTTGAAATAAAATGCAATTCATATTAAAATTATACCATCTCAAAAGCACTCCAATTCCGCCCGCACCCAGAGGAACTACATGTCAAGCTAAGCACATGAATAGCAAATTTTTGGAGCTCTGGAACACCATCACCATAAAATTCCTACCATGCTGCTGGACTCTTGGTTTCAACTCCATCCATAGCAAATGTAGTCCCAAAAAGACCTCGACGATGCTTGAATTCCTCCATTTGCTCATCAATTTTTTTCTATTGCTGCATTTGCCACCATCCTTTTTATATAATTATATAGTCCAACCTTTACTTCATAATCAACTTTAAATGTAGGAGAAAAATGTTGTTTTAGGTTAAGGCAATAGCCTGCAGCATGCAAAGGCCTAAGGAGTTGCCTCTCCCATCTTGCATCAATGACATCCCAAATAGGTTGATAATTAAAAAAAAAATGAAAAGATAACAATTGAATTAATTTTGAGTTAAAAATGTCTATAACATTGAATTAAACAAATTCATTGATAACTAACAGTGTAGTTTTTTTTTAAAATCCTCTTCAATTTTCTCCTTGGCACGATCCATTGCTTCATAAATAGAGCCCATGACTGCATCATTTGAATCAACCAATCGAAGCACTTCAATCAAAGGAAGAGCCCCTATCAAACAAATCTCAACCTTTTTCCAAAAGTTTTTCCATCACTACATTTTCAATAAGCTTTCCATCTGTTGACTTTGCATATTTGCTATTCTTTCATTCATTTAACATGAACATTCTTTTTATAGGAAGTTTGTGGTCATGGAGGCATTTCAAAGTCAAATAGGATGTGGCAAAGTGAGTCATGGCGGGTCTAATCAAATCTTTGCCACTAGTGAAGCTGTGCAATATTGAAATGAGAGATGTTCTTGAATATATATAAATTGTAATTTTTTCCCTTGTAAATTGTGTCTTTTTGGATGGGTATTTTCTTCTCTAAATCTTCTAGCATCAAATCAATGCAATGAGCAGCACAAGGTGTCCAATATATTTTCTTTCTTTTCTCCATCAATAGAGCCCCAACTGCTTTATAATTTGCAGCGTTATCCATCACAACTTGGACAACATTTTCTTCACCAACCTCCTCTACCACTTCATCAATCATCTTAAAAATCTTGTCAGCTGTTTTGGTGATATGAGATGCATCAATGGACTTAAGGAACACAATTCCCATAGAGCTATGCACACAAAAATTGATTATTGTTCTTCTTCTTTTATCAGCCCACCCATCAGTCATTATTGTGCATATGGTTTTCTTCCATATAGCCTTATGCGTACCAACAACAACCATTGTCATATCATATTTTTGCTTCAAGTATTTTACTGCATTCGTGATAAGATGGTGGCTTGAAACCTGGTCCATGCTTGGCAATTGATTCACACATCTTTTTGAAATCATCACTATTCATAAAATTGAAAGGAATTCCATTATTATACACAACAGTACAAATGTCAAGACATGCCTCCTCCCTTAATTTCTTCTTCAATATGGTATTGAGGGTTACATGAATAGATGTTCTATTTTTAAAACATTAGAGCCACCATTAGAACCACTAACATCTTCCTCTTGTATTTCTTGCGCATTGCACTCCAAATTTTTTTGCAATTGGTTTACTTGTTGTGCTCCAATAAGAAGATTCAACATCTCTATTTTTACTTCCTCTGGCACCGATATAAATGGTTCAACATCTTTAGATGTTCCAGCCAAATGGTGCTTCACACGAAAAATCCCAGCAGACATTACTTTGGGACAATACTTGCATTTAGGTTTTTTTGTTCCCGGAACTTCAACTGCATGCTTCCACCTAGGATCTTGCTTATTTCTAGGAGCATTTCTAGGCAATCTCTTCCTCCCAACATTAGTGTTACTCACACTTACAAAAGCCCTAGTGCTACTACTACTACCAATAGCACTTGATGAAGCCATATGATTTCATACTATATTTAATCAAAATTTAGAGAAATCATCTCAGCCAACAAACAATAGATACAAAATAAATCAATTGACAGAAAAAAATCAACACATAAAAAATAAATCAATCGTAAATAAAAAAAAAACGCACCAAGCCACCAACAATATATAAAGCCTGTTCCAGTAGCAACAAAATCACAAAAAAAAAAGGTAGAATAAAAGCAAAGAACAAGGAAAAATATATGAAGATGCAGCGCGACCAAGCCTTCAATTAGAGATGTTACCTGATGTGTGATGATGATTGATGAAGCAGCAGCGCGAGCGCTACCAAGAAAGGAAGGAACACTGCAACGCGACCAAGCCTTCAATTGACAAAGATGGAAGACGACGGTTCGACGGAGAAGGAAGCAGACCGCAACTTAGAGGCAAGACGAGTAAACGATGGAGAATCACACCGCAGACTGAAGCAGAGCCGACAGAGAAGAAGAGAAGCGCACACCTAGGGCACCAACGAAGAGAAGGCGAGATCGCGAGAAGCTGTGGTGACTAGTGAGTAAAAAACGCGTAATGGGCACTGCATTTTGACCCTGTTTTTTTTTTAAAAAAAACTGAGTCAACTCGGTAAATTCATCGAGTCAACCGAGTTGACTCGTCGTTTCGACCGAGTCACCCCATTTTACGTCTCACCCACCGTTCCAACACGATTTTTGCCCCAAAAATGCTAAAACGTCCATTTCAACCCCGTCGAAACTACATTTTAACAACAATGATCTTAAGGCAGCTGGGATCCTTGTCTCCATCATTTTTTCTTCTTCTGAATGCTGCCTTCCAATATACAATCTTTCTCGTCACCGTGGACAACTTGGCCTTCCCAATGACCTCAAACTCTCCACCTTTATTAGAAGATATCCCAGCATATTTAATGAGTTCTCTTTTCTTGATAGTGAAGGCTCTCCTGTTTCGTGTTTTAGTTTGAGTCTTGATGCCTTGCAGCTCCATCATGAGGAAATCCACATCCTTCAGCAAAATCAGTTGGAACTCAGGGATCGGCTGTGCAAACTGCTTATGCTCACAAGCGATAGGATCCTTCCACTACAAACCATTGACCAGTTAAAATGGGACTTGGGTTTACCATATGATTACCAGCATTCTTTTGTTCCAAATCATCCTGAAGTTTCTCATATGTTCGCCTTCCTGATGATCACATTGGCCTGAAATTGTTATTTTGGGATGACAAGCTTGCCATCTCAGAGTTACAAAAGTATACTTCTCTGCAACAAAAGGCAGAAGACATAAAAAATGGATCCTTAGCATTTCCAATTAGTTTCACCAGGGGTTTTGGTTTGAAAAGAAAATGCATGGAGTGGTTGAAAGAGTGGCAGGAACTCCCTTATACTTCACCTTACATCAATGCCACTCATTTGGATCCCCGTACTGATGTATTTGAGAAAAGGATAGTTGGAGTCTTCCATGAGCTCCTTCACCTCACACTCCATAAGCAAACTGAGCGCAAGAACGTTAGTAACTTGCGTAGACCCTTGGCCTTACCTCAGAAGTTTACTAAAGTATTTGAGCGCCATCCTGGTCTTTTTTATATTTCCATGAGGAGTGATACCCAAACAGTTGTTCTTAGGGAGTCCTATTATGGTCAGGAACCTATGCAAAATCATCCCCTTGTACAAATTAGAGAGGAATTCGCAAGCCTGATGAAGAAAGGGCTATTGGATAAAAGTAAGGGTGTATACAAAAAAAAAAAAAACAGAGACACTAATCTGGTGGAGGGTTTGAGAAAGGAGGTTTGCATTGCTAATAAAACTAACCAGCTTAGTTCTGAGGATGAATCAAATTACGTGTTTTGTGAATATGATTCAGATGACCCTCTACAAAACCCTTACTGATATATGTGAATGTGATATTTCTCTTTAGCCATGATGTTAATGGGGTTTGGCTTAGTGACAATCTTGAAATCTAGCCTAGATGGGATATGTTTGCATATTACTATTGTTTGCATGTAGGGCATTAAATCCATCTATGCATTATAATAACCTAGATTTAAAAAAAAAATAAAAATCCCATGCTAACAGCATGGGAACGGCACGGTTAGCATGGGATGCGGCGCCAGTAGCGTGAGATTGGCCCAGAAGGCCATTTCATGCGATCTTATGGCGCGAATAGCGCCACAAACGCGCCCAGTTGGCGCGGTTAGCGCCGTAATGGCGCGATTAGCGCCATAAGTGACCAGGAAGCCTTTTGTTGCGTGAATTTGGTGCGAATAGCGCCATATGTGGCCCGATTAGCGCGGGAACGTTGGCAGGATCAGTATTTAAAGGTCAAAATACGAAATTTGGGGCCATTTTCACTTCTCCTTCTTCCTCTAAATGTCCACCACCATTTCTGAGGCTCCCAAGCTTCTTGAGTCTTGTTTCTTCACCAAAATCATTCCCTTTGATCACAAATCTTGTGAGAAACTTGTTGGAAACCATAATCCTTCATCCTTTTTCCTCTTATAATCCCTTAATTTGAGAATCCCTTTTCTCAAGGGAAAGTTGGAAAAGCTCGAGATAGGCGAGGAACAGCGGCGATTCGTGGACACCTGAGCCAGGAGAAGGGGTTCAGAGGTCTTCCCTGCCATTTCTGAGGGCGTGAGACACATAGCACTGGTGGAGGTCACCAAGAGATTAGGAGAGCTGATTCTGAGCTGAGACCAGGTAAGCTCAGTGTTCTTGGGGAGTGTTTCCCCTGCTTGTGTTTATTATACCCTAGATGGGTGATTGTTGGATGTACCTTGTATGCTGATGTTGTATAATGTCGTTATACTGATATATTGATAAGATGTTGATGAAATCTCTTGATAGCTTATTGGAAATTGAATGCTAGCTAAACCCTGAGATAGGGTATGATGGTATTGATTACACTAGTATAGTGTATGCTTGTATGGATTGAGTGAGTCCTGAATAAATGTGCCTTTAAGTAGATGATCCTATTCAGGTACTCAGTGGAAAGTCTTGAGAGAATGTGCCCTTCAGTGGATGATCTCTCTCAGGCAATGTGTGTTGGTTGTATATGCTTGTTCTGGCTGCTGTGTGCATGTAGCCTGTTCATATGAGCCGTGAAGGCTGATTGTATGATGAAATTTATATTAGAGGATTATTTGATATGATTTATATAATGTTATGTTATATATATGTATATCTATATGTTTATGTGCTAGGAAGTGAACCAGGGGGAGGGGAACCTCTGAAAACCCTGAGTTTACTGGGATGATTATCTCACCCCTGTTGGGGTTCATGTTGCAGGATCTGAGACAGAAGTTACTGAGAGATCTCAAGGCAAAAGGCCTGAGCTGGGATAGTGTGGTGCAGAACCCTAGGCTTAGAAGACTGAGCTTGATAGCATACTTTTGTTTATTTTGTCTGTATTTTGATACCCTTAGGGGTTATTTGTATAGTTTTGAGAAAGATGGACCGTGTATAGAATTGATAATTCACCATATATGTGTAAATATGTATTCTATACTGGATTCAGGCTTCCTTTACTGTTTATATTTATGCTTGCTGCGTTACTCTGATATTGTATAATGTTGATACGCCGGGTGCACACGGGGTGTTACATGCATAAACCAAGTCGCACATTTTGGGCATCAATAGCAAAGTTTAGATGTACTCAATCAAAGTGCTTTCAAGCTTCATCATCACAGGGATGTCGTAACATGCCCGAACTTCTATTCTCACAGTGTTTTTTGAATATGATTTGGCCCTCTACAAAACCCTTGCTGATATCATCTTGGTTTTCTGCTTAATGTAATATCAACAATCTGATTTTGATTTGATAAGTTTGTTCCATGTGACTAAATAAATACTCAGAGTCTTAGTCTATATTTTTCTGCATGAAGTACATATGTTAAACAATGCCTTATTGCATTGAAATAATGTTGTTAAATATCAAATTGTTAAGTATGCTTTATCAAATTCTTCCTCATTGCATTAAAACTAACTTGCCAAGTGTTTATCAGATTCTGTGATACAAGCCAGCTGAATAATTATGCAGACCAGCTGAATCAAAATAAGAGGGAATGGAAAGTATATAAGAGGAAAAATAAAAAGAATGAAAAGTAGTTAGAAGTAGTTAGAAATAGGAGTATAGGGGTTTTTGTTTCAGCATTATAAATAGGAATAAGTGGGGAGGTGTAAGGGTGTGGAGAGAAAATTGTAAATTTGAGAGGCAGAGACAGTGGTTTCCGTGGAGGGGGGGAAATTGGGCTAGTCTCTATTCCTTATTCTTGAAATTCTTTGTACCCAGTTACTAGAAATCAATACAAAAGGATGGTTACTTAGAATTTTACCTCTTTTAATTTGAATAATTGAATATACAATCTTGAGATTGTATCATTTTGGCTGTGATGATTTGGAGAAATTTTGAATCCCATTGGTCCTCGAATGTCTTCTCTTTTTCTTGGTTCCTTTATACTAATATAAGTCAAAAAAATAATTAATTTATGAAATTTACTCAAACAAAATGTTGGTTGATGATTCAGAGCAGTTACTTTGCTCTAAAATATAGCTTTGTAGCTAGCATTTACAAAACTTGAAATAATTTACTTGCTTGATAGCTATTATTTTATATAATTTCCTTGCATTAACAGTGCAGGCCGGCAACTGCACAGTGCACAACAATGTTGTCAAACTCGAGGAACGGAAGGGGGGGGGGGGTAAAAGATCGTAACTCGAGGATCATAACTCGGATCGTAAGAATTACGTGTATATGTAAAATTATATTTATACACATGCATATACATAAAAAATAACATAGACAAGAAAAACAACTTATAACTCATAATAAATCATAAAGATTAACATCCAAAACATAACTCAAAATAAGTTCACAAGTCATAACATAAACTCATAAAAGTCATAATAAGTTCATAATTACTTAATACAATCACACTAGTCTAGGAGATCATTCAAATTAAAATCAAGATAGTAATTCTCCATATGATCTTCATCCTCGTTAATTGCATCATGTCCATCTGCATCATCAACAATTGGAGGAACCTCCAAATCATCTATGGGTTCACCACCACCACTAGGCATGGCAGCGAGACCCGAACCTGTGGGTACCCGCCCGAATCCGTCCATTTTAATGGGGAAAACCGAATTTTTCGGGTTTGGGTTCGGGTTTTCCCCGATAGCCAAAAGCGGGGGAGGGTATGGGGTTACTGATACCTGCCCCGCCCCTACCCCCGCCTCCCACCCCGTAATAAATAATATTAAAAAAATAAAAAAATAAAAAAATATATTATTTTCTAATTTTTTTTAATTGAATTGATTGATTTTGTTTTGTAATTTTAAAATTATGATCCCATATTTTAAATGAGGGTTTGTTATTATTATTTTTTTGTTACATAATTAACTTTTTTATCCTATTTTTCAATAAAAAAATTTATATTATTTTTTTTATTTTTTAAATTTTAATCAAATAACGGGGGCAGGGATGGGGATGGGTTTTAAAACCCGGCGGGGAGCGGGGACGGGGACGGGGAATGCAATACCCGCCCCCACCCCGCCCCGTTGCCATGCCTAAGCACCACTAGCATTTTCTCCCGCTTGAACTAAAATGTGTTCATCTATAGAATCCAAATCTAAATTTGCCTCATTGTCCTCCACAATCCATTCATCATCAGAAGAAAGATCATCAATGTTATAAACCTTCCCTTTTCTAATGTCCTTCTTCTTGTTCAATCTTGAATTAGCCATGACAAACACCACATCATTCATGGTCTTTTGGTGCAAATGATTTCTCTTCTTGGTGTGAACCTAAATAATTATAAAATCCACTAACATATAATAGGTACTAAGTATAGGTAAATAATTATAAAATCCATTAACAAATTCTTACTCTCTCAAAGGCACTCCAGTTATGCTCACAACCGGATGAACTACATGTCAAACTCAATACTCGAATAGAAAATGTTTGCAATTCTGGATGTTCAGCACCATAGGACTCCCCCTATTGTGCTGGAATTTTGGTTTTAAGTGCACGTTGAGCTATTGGACTACCAAAAAATTTAGATTTGCTTTTGAAATCCTCAATTTGAGCATCAATCATGGATATCTCATCAAGGTCTCCAACCATCCTATCTAAACAGTCGTACATTCCACGCTTCACTTCATAATCAGCTTTAAATTCAGGATTATAGTGCAACATGGGGTTAAGATAGTAGCTTACAGCATGAAAAGACCGATGCAATTGCCTATCCCGTCTTTCATCAATGATTTCCCAAAGGGGAGTGTAGCTAAGAGTGGTAAAAAAAAAAAAAAATTTCAAACAGTCTATAATAATATAAATTAAAAAATTGAACAAATAGAAGATAATTAACTAATTACCTCTTAGTAACCCTGTTGAAGAGATTTTGTATCTTCTCTTTGGCAGCGTCCATTTCTTCATAAATGAAGCCCATGACTGGCTTTTCCTCTGAATCCACCATGCGCAACACCTTAATTAGGGGAAAAGCGCCCCTCATGCAATTCAAGACATTATTCCAAAATGCCTTATCAGTGATCAAATTTCCTACAAGCACCCCATCCTTAGTCTTTACAAATTGACTAGATTGCCACTCCTTTGATGTGAACATCCTAATAAGTGATCCCTTATTCTCATGCAAACATCCCAAAGTCAAATAAGAAGTGACAAAACAAGTAGTGGCTGGTATAATCAAATCAGTTCCCTTAGTAAATGTATGCAATAAGGAAACAAGACCAGTTCTTGAATAGATGTAGGTTGTAATTTTTTTACCACTCGCAATTGTCTCTTGATGGAGTGGAATTTTCTTCTCAAAATCTTCCAGCATTAAATCAATGCAGTGAGCTGCGCAAGGTGTCCAATATAACTTCTTTCTCTTCTACATCAACAAATCTCCAGCAACCTTGTAATTGGCTGCATTGTCAGCTACAGTTTGAATGACATTCTCTTCTCCTACCTCCTCAACAATATATCATCCATCATCTTGAAAATTCTATCTGCTATCTTAGATGTCAGAAGCATCAATAGACTTCAAAAATACAGTTCCCTTAGGACTATTTACCAAAAAGTTAAGAATAGTCCTCCTCCTCCTATCGGTCCATCCGTCAGTCATTATAGTGCATCTCGTTTTCTTCCAATATCTTCTATGTTCCTCCAAATCTTGATTGTCTTTTCAATTTGATGCTTCAAATATTTAACCCTCACCTCATGGTAGGATGGTGGCTTAAATCCTGGACCATGTTTTGCAACCGATTCAAACATCTTCTTGAACTCTTCACTCTTTGCTACATTAAAAGGTATAGCATTGTTGTAAAAAAATTTGGCAATTTCTTCACATGCATCCTCCCTCAAGTTCTTCTTGAAAATGTTATTTATAGTAGACTGAGAGCTCGTTCCCCTTTTCTTGAAAACATTTGCTGCAGTATCAATATCTTTTCTTTTTCTTTTTCCACCCTCATCTGATTCAGTCACACTTTCATATTCTTTGAATTGCGACTTTTTAATCAGATTTTGCTGCAACTGAGAAACAACATCCCATATTAATTTCTTCACGTCATCAGGAACAACCCTACATGCTCCAACATCCTTTGAAGTTCCTGCTAAATGATGCTTCATTCGATAAATTCCTCCCGTAAATACCTTCTCACAATATTTGCACTTCAGTTTTCTAGCATTCCCATCAATTGAAACACAATGGTTCCATGCAATATCAGTTCTTGATCCAGTACCACTTCCAGTACTCCTTACACTTTCAGCCCTGGGACCATCAGTAGTATGGTTGTTGCTACCACTTGCCATTTTTTTAACTTCAAAATACCAAACACAGGCTAAGAGGTGTTATAAAGTATATGTTATACTTATATTTTTTTGAAAAAAATTAATTTTTAATCAACACTAATTCAATTTACCCACACTCCCACATTATATTTAAAACAAATTAGGACAAGAACAGTAGAAGTGTAGAAGTAGAGCACGACACACCAAAAATGTTGAGTCTTTTTGACCTTAATTCCCATCCCCTAATCTTACCCAAAAATGTTGAGTCTTTTTTACCTTAATTCCCAGCTTCTGTACTAATGCCTTTCCTACGAAATTGTGGCTGGCTCCATAATCAATAAGCACCACTACAGAGCTATCATCTAAAGTGCCTTACAACTTCATAGTTTTTTGTTGTGTCAGCCCCTCTGCCGAGAATAAGGACATGTCCATCCACCTTATTTCTTTCTCACATTCCCCTTCTTTCTCTTCAATTTCTTGCAAGTGCCTAGGTGCAATTTCCAAATCTTCCTCTGTTTCCACGTTTTCCTCTTGTTCTCCCAAAATCATTACACGAATATTTTTTTCAGCGCAACAGTGTAAAGGCCCATATCGAAGATTACATTGGAAACACCTGCCCTCATTTCTACATTTCAAATATTCAGAGTAAGGAAGATTCCTTACCCTGTTGTTATCCTTTGGAGGTTGTCCATAAGTTCCCTTATCCATTGAAGAAGGTTGGGAGTTTCTTTCAACTGGCTTTTCACGCATGTTACTGCCATTCTGAGTGCCAGAATACAAAGGTTTCTAATTCTGTCCTAAGCCCAGTTGTTGCTTGTATGCAAAAGTCGAACCAGCTGCAATTCCTTTGAAAATTGTTCTCATTTTTGATCCCATTCCAGTCCAAGAATATGTCAAGGTTTGTTCAATATCTCAAGCAAGATCCATTGCTCTAAAGATGTCTTGCGGATCATGAATGCACACAAGATTTCGCATTTCTGCCCTTAATCCCCCTATAAAGAAACCCAAAAGCAATTCATCTCCTACATTCAAGACTTGGGTTACCAAAGATTCGAATTCTTGGATGAATTCGTCCACGGAAGCTTCTTGCCTTAATCGCGTGAGCTGTTCGTAAGCATTCCCAAGATGTCGTCCCCCAAACCGTCTTACCAAGGCTATTTTCAGTTGCTGCCATGACTGGTGAGGTTCTTTCTTCGTCAAGAACCTGAACCAAGCTATCGCCGGTCCTTCCATGCTAACAAAAGCCATCAGAACACGTTTATCTTTCTCCACTTCTTGCATTTCAAAATAAGTCTCTGCTCTGGCTATCCAACCAAGTGGGTCTTCGCAGTCAAACATTGGAAGTTCAATTTTCTTTGTAAAAGAATGTCCCAAGACTGGTTCGGCGTTGGATGCTCCACTGCCCCCTCCAAAATTAGCTTCGTCTGAGGAGTCCAGCCCACGTTTCTCCACCAAATCTCGCATAAATTCACACATTTCTCCAATGCTATCCAATTTCTTGTTCACGCCATTGATTTCTCCAACGCCTCAACACGGGATTCAAAAGGTGCCATCTTGATGGACCACAACAGGTCAGACCACTTGATACAATCTCAAGATTGTATCTTTAATTATTCAAATTAAAAGAGGTAAAATTATGAGTAACCACCCTTCTGTATTGATTTCTGGTAAATGGGTACAAAGAATTTCAAGAATAAGGAATGGAGACTAGTCCAATTTCCCCCCCCCCACAAAAACCACTGTCTCTACCTCTCAAATTTACAATTTTCTCTCCACACCCTTACACCTCTCCACTTATTCCTATTTATAATGCTGAAACAAAAACCCATGTACACCTATTTCTAACTACTTCTAACTACTTTTCATTCTTTTTATTTTTCCTCTTATATACTTTCCATTCCCTCTTATTTTGATTCAGCTGGTCTGTATAATTATTCAGCTGGTCTGTATCACAGGATCTAATAAACACTTGGCAAGTTAGTTTTAATGCAATAAGGAAGAATTTGATAAAGCATACTTAACAATTTGATATTTAAAAACATTATTTCAATGCAATAAGGCATTGTTTAACATATGTACTTCATGCAGAAAAATATAGACTGAGACTCTGATTAGTCACATGGAACAAACTTATCACATCAAAATCAGATTGTTGATATTACATTATGCAGAAACCCAAGCTGATATCAGCAAGGGTTTTGTAGAGGGCCAAATCATATTCAAAAAACACTGTGAGAATAGAAGTTCGGGCATGTTACGACATCCTTGTGATGATGAAGCTTGAAAGCACTTTGATCGAGTACATCCAAACTTTGCTATTGATCCCCAAAATGTGCGACTTGGTTTATGCATACATGGATTTAATGCCCTATGTAACACCCCGTAGGCCTTCGGAGTATTATCATCAATGTACTCAGTATCGCGCTATTAGCGTTAACTGAACGCGGTGCGGAATAACAGAATCGTTTTTCTTGATTACATTACGTATGGAATTTAAAACACAACACACAAGCATAATAAAACACGCCCCTGCTAATCCAGGTAACACATAACGTAAACTCAACAACATAGGCAGATGTACATAAAACTCAAATAGAGATCATCAGGAGGAAACAACCACTAAAACAACTACATCATCATCTATACATATACATGCTCAAAAACAAGACCACATCTGGTCATACATCATTATATGTACAGTAATACGGGTGTACACTCACACCCTGTCCCTATACAGGGTACTAGACAGAGATACAAAGAAAACTCTTCTAGTCTTCATCTGCAGTCCCTGACCATCTCCAGCATCCTCAGCTAGGGCCTCCTGCCCTGAGGTATCTCCTCTTCTCTGGAAACACCTGAAAACCACAACCCACAACAGGGGTGAGACAAACGTCTCAGTAAACTCAGGGTTCTGGGGAAACCTCCCTTACCCTGGTTCACCTCCAAGCATACACACAACAAAAATCAGAGCTTAGGATATCATCCCAGCTCACATATACAAAATCTAGGACCTCAGCCTAGCTTTCACACATATCCCAGCTTCCTGGGGTCATCACACTAGATTTCATCAATATCAGAGGTATCCCACCTCATACTGGCTCTCAAGCCATCTCAGACTTGTCTCATTGAGTCTAGCCATCATCATGGCGTTCACATGTCATATAGGCTTTCCCAGACATCTCATAAACATCTCACAGAGGTACCTAATCATCAGTGTCAATCACTAGACACTGCATACCAGAGAGGCACTGCCTCATCACTGAACAAAACACTGCCTGAGTCAATTACTCAGGACTTTACACATAATTCCTGAGGACTCTCTCTCAACTCAGGTCTTCACATACACTGCCTGAGGAATCTCTCAACTCAGGACTTCACATACACTGCCTGAGGAATCTCTCAACTCAGGACTTCACATAACACATGCCTGAAAGAGATCATCTCACAACGGAGGCATTCATCTATCAGGACTTCCAGATCCACTGCCTGAGAGAGATCATCTCACAACGGAGGCACTTAATCCCTCAGGACTTCCAATCACGGTCTGAGAGAGATCATCTCACACAGGAGGCACTCCATCCCTCAGACTGTCCATCCACTACCTGAGAAAGATCATCTCACAATAGAGGCACTCTATCCCTCAGGGTCATCAACCACATAACATCTTTCCTACTACCATAAGACTCTATTCTACTGGCCAGAGAATCTCAGAACTCAGACACAATCACAGTGTCCATCTAACCTCAAACACAGACCACAACCCTGGTCTTTATCAATCTCAGCACAAACACCTGAGGATACTCACTCAGGACTCTCATCATCTCTGCCTAAGGAGGAACATCCATACAGGATAATCCACCCTTAGGTCTTTAGGCGGAGAGCAGTGGCACCTCCCAAGGAATCTCAGCTATTCCAGGGAGTCCTCAAACTCTTCCTCTGGCTAGGGAACCTCAACCAGTCTGATACTATCTCAGTATCTTATAGATTCCATCACAGATCATTCTCTGATCTGCATCTCATCGAAACCATAGAACACATCACAGTGTTCATACATCTCGGCCCAAGGCCCCACCTGAACCACAGGTGTCAAATACCCTCACACTTACTCAGTGTCTATCCTAGGGTTCATCATACATTCACATATCTCTGGAACGGTCTGAGTATTATTCCAAGTACCGTTCATCTAGCCCTCAGGCTCCAAGTCCATATATCATTAAAACAGGCCACGCTGGCCTTTCAGTCCACAGCATGCACATTATACACATATATACATATCAACCATGGCATGCATTCATCACCCACTTGGGTGGCAAACAAGAGAAAAGGGCTAATCCCCAGAACGATGAGCTTACCTGGCAAGCCGTGCCTCACAGCTTCAACCTCGAACTCTGGCCTATGTCTCTGACACCCACAGTGTCTAGTCCTATCAAGGCACACAACCACATATCACAGACCATCCACAAATAACATAACAAGCTCATCAGACAGTCCTCAACTGTCACTGAGAAAGGAACCTCAGTCCTTTCTATCAACTCAGGTTATCTAACCTTAGATTCATCAGGCTTATCCATCACAAGCCTTCTCATAGACCCTCATTGGTCTTTCACAGATCAACCCTGGCCTCAGAGTCCCTCTAGACTCATACACAAGCCATCCTCAGAGAGCTCAGATCTCTAACAATCCAAATCCTCTGGGTTTCTCAAGGCTTGGACGGTCTATCTCACCAGACACCGTCTCCATGGCCTATCAGGCACCACAAGCCCATCATCATGGCTCTTGCATGTCTCAAATCAAATGACTCAGTCCAAGTCACACATGCACAACCTAGAGCCAGAACCAACATGCTCCAAATCGCAAATTGAAAGCTAATCCTTACTCCTCTCATCAAACCAAACACATCTCTCAACTGGACCCAGAGCTAATTCTAGCTCTATCAAAAGTGGGTCACTATTCATCAAAACCCCAAAATCACAAATCAACCGGGGAAACTCGAGTTTCTTACCTCAATGGCGACACAGAAGACCTCTGGAACACTCCTCCAAGCCCAGGTGTCCGTGGGTCGCTGCCGTTCCTCGCCAAACTCGAGTTCTCTTCAACCTCTCTAGGTTTCTCAAGATAAGGGGTTTCAGAGAGATTTGAGGAAGGATTCAGGCTCTCTCAAGGTTTCTAGGAGGTTTGGATGGTTTGGGAAGTGTTTAGACCAAGATATAGGACTCAAGGAAGCTTGGGGCAGCCATTAATGGAGGTTGGGGTCGTGGGGAAGAAGAAGAGAAGGTTTTCTTCTTCAAAAACGCGACCCCCCTTTTTATACTGGTCCTGTCGGAGGTCTCGCGCGATCCGCGCCAGCTGCCTCGGCCTTCCCGCGCTAACGGCGCCACTCCCACGCTAACCGCGTGAACTGGCCGAACTGTGGCGCGATCCGCGCCGTATCCCGCGCCATCCGCGCCACACCCCAAACCTGGTTTTCCTCTGAACATGCTGGCGCTATCCGCGTGGGATCTGGCGCCAGCCGCGCCACACTTAGGGTCCTTACACCCGACATGCAAACAATAGTAATATGCAAACATATCCCATCTAGGCCAGATTTCAAGATTGTCACAAAGCCAAACCCCATTAACATAATGGCTAAAGAGAAATATCACATTCGCATATATCAGTAAGGGTTTTGTAGAGGGTCATCTGAATCATATTCACAAAACACGTGATTTGATTCATCCTCAGAACTAAGCTGGTTAGTTTTATTAGCAATGCAAACCTCCTTTCTCAAACCCTCCACCAGATTAGTGTCTCTATTTTTTCTTTTGTACACATCCTTACTCTTATCCAATAGCCCTTTCTTCATCAGGCTTGCAAATTCCTCTCTAATTTGTACAAGGGGATGATTCTACATAGGTTCCTGACCATAATAGGCCTCCGTAAGAACAACTGTTTGGGTATCACTCCTCATGGAAATATAAAAAATACCAGGATGGCGCTCAAATACTTTAGTAAACTTCAAAGGTAAGGCCAAGGGTCTACGCAAGTTGCTAACGTTAGTTTGCTTATGGAGTGTGAGGTGAAGGAGCTCATGGAAGACTCCAACTATCCTTTTCTCAGATACATCAGTACGGGGATCCAAATGAGTGGCATTGATGTAAGGTGAAGTATAAGGGAGTTCCTGCCAGTCTTTCAACCACTCCATGAATTTTCTTTTCAAACCAAAACCCCTGGTGAAACTAATTGGAAATGCTAAGGATCCATTTTTTATGTCTTCTGCCTTTTGTTGCAGAGAATTATTCTTTTGTAACTCTGAGATGGCAAGCTTGTCATCCCAAAATAACAATTTCAGGCCAATATGATCATCAGGAAGGCGAACATATGAGAAACTTTCAAGATGATTTGGAACAAAAGAATGCTAGTAATCATATGGTAAACCCAAGTCCCATTTTAACTAGTTAATGGTTTGTAGTGGAAGGATCCTATTGCTTGTGAGCATAAGCAATTTGCACAACCGATCCCTGAGTTCCAACTGATTTTGCTGAAGGATGTGGATTTCCTCATGATGGAGCTCCAAGGTGTCAGGACTCAAACTAAAACACAGAACAGGAGAGCCTCCACTATCAAGAAAAGAAGACTCATTAAATATGTTGGGATATCTTCTGATAAAGGTGGAGAGTTTGAGGTCATTGGGAAGGCCAAGTTGTCCACGGTGGCGAGAAAGATGGTATATTGGAAGGCAGCATTCAAAAGAAGAAAAAATGATGGAGACAAGGCTCCCAGCTGCCGTAAGATCCCTCTGACCAGTAACAACAACATCCATTGTCCTATCTTTCACCCATTTCAACTTTATGTTAACCAGACTAAACTTCTGCTGGTAAATGTATCCTTGTTGATAACCACGAACAAAACCAGAAATTCTTGCAATACCAAAAAGCCAATTGAACATAACATAAACCGATTACAGATAGCAAAACTTGCACAGGAAGATGCCCTTTGGACTTGTAGTTATCAAAATCCACACTTCGCTTCAATAAATACTTTGCATATGTAAAAATTTTGATTTAAGACAATTTAAACAAAGTGAGAAATATTCTCCTACCACTAGGAAGGGCATTACTCGATACAAAATAAGATCTCAAACTACGACTAGAAATCAAATAACCTGGGACTACAAATAAAACAAAATTATAACAAAAATATAATCACATGCAGAGATGTAAACACTCAAAAGTGAAACCTAAGAAAGTGAATATCACAAAACCCGCACCAGAAGGGATGCAAAATTGTAGAACAGAATTTGATTGAAGACTAAGTTTCGTATCCCATTTTTCCTTCCCAAGCTAAATTTACTTACACAGAGTTAAGAAAAATAGCCCTACGTGATTAACATTTTGATGTAACAAAGAAATAATTATTAAAAATTCACAATGATTTGATCTTCATAGTTCAGCCTGAGAATGCAGTAGAGTGGGTTAAGGCAAAATAGAATGAGTGTGAATTTCACAAAGAGAAATGTACAATGAGCTGGGCTGGGTCGGGTTATAACCCGAGAGGATCAGAGATTAAGCGTTGAATTGAAGACAATTACTATATGAACTCCCCCTTCCCCATTTTTCCCCTACACATATCCCGTTCTGGTTACTCTGCTCGGTCACTGTTATGTACATGAAACTTGTACAATGTGGCCTAGATGGGAGATGTTAGCATATTACTATTGTTTGCATGTAGGGGGTTAAATCCATCTGTGCATAAACCAAGTCACACATTTTAGGGATCAATAGCAAAGTCTGGATGTACTCGATCAAAATGCTTTCAAGCTTCATCATCAGAGGGATGTCGTAACATGCCTAAACTTCTTCTATTCTCATGGTGTCATGTCATTTGGCCTGCAGTTTGCATTGATGCAAACATTTTCTGTAACCTTGGTATTATAGGCAAATAGAACATCGCCTTAATTGGATCTGGTGTTTAATTGGTTACTCCAACAATATTAGCACAGTACTTGGGCTTGTAACAAAATTTGCATTCAGTTAATGCTCCATCATTGTTATAATACAACATGCAACCATAACACAACAATCAATCCTCTTAGCCCCAAATCCTAACTTTGATACTAACCTCTTGAGAATTGTGAGTCTGATGCCCCTTCGTACAATGGCTTATTCGCGTCCACCAATAAATTGTAAAATATTTGTGTGTCTTCATTTGGAAGTTCTTCCATAGTATGAGTCTGGAGCTTCAAATGTCTCAGACAGTCTAAGAGTATCACACACCATCTCTTGCATTTATGATAAATTGTTCAACTTGAGCCACATCTGTTGTGCTAGTTGATGCATCCATGTAACTGTTGTCATCAATTGAATCAACATGCGACATGCCTTCACCATGATTAGTCCAAATCCAATAATTAGGCTTCAACCCATTTTTGTAGAGATGAACCTTCATAAGTCTATCCTCCAAAATCCTAGTACAATCGCATTTAACACAAGGACATCTAATCCCCCCTTCATTGTGTGGTGACTATCTTGTTGACTAGCTTTTATTACAAACTCATCAACCCCCTCGACAAAAGACTGTTTCAGACTGCTACTACCACTATAACATCATCATACATCCAACGACGATTCAAAAGAATATAGTTCATGTTATGTATATTTAACCAAAACAATAGGAACATTCAAAAATGACATAAAATAGGTTTAGAGTGATAATGTATTATTAGTAACACTAATTCAACTAATGTTTGTGGTCAAGAAAAAAAATGACACGCATAATTTTGCATTTATAAATGAACAAAACATGAAGTATAAATGACATAACCACACCCAAAAATATAATTAAGACATTTACGATACAAAATTTTACACAACTAGAATAAAAAAAACACAACTAACCTGAACAATAGAAAACACGTCAGAGTAACAGAGCGATCACCTAATAGAATCACACCCGTGAACCTGAAAGTAAGAGACAAATAAAAAGTTTTAAAAATGGTTAGAAATTTTTCATGCTTTGCACTTATCAAATAATAAATTTAGTTAAAAATTAGTAAGTGCATAAAGGTAAATAAAATCAACTAAGAAATATTACCTACATATAACTACTTCACAATAATGACAATATTACTTAATTTAAGTAATTTTGGTCTCACAGACTGATGTCAGATTCAACATATGGAGTCTTAACTAGAGTCTTCAACTATTCCTCAATCAATATATATCAATGTTGTCAAGATCGCGAATATGATTGTATACTCGTGCGATCTTGCGATTTTCAGACTGAGCCACGAGGTTACTCGGAGGGAGGCTCGTTGGGGGTGAGAATTGTTGCCGGATCGCGCGTTTGCACGCGAGGTGGACGGATCGCCGATCCTTTTCTATCCCAGTTGGGGAAAAAAACCCAAAAATCTTACTTCTCGGGTCGGGTTCGTATGACCCGATTTGAAACTTACCTCGATTGGAACTCAGAAGCTCTCCTCTGTGCCTCTTCTGCTTGTCGCCGCTGCTGCTGCTGGTCATCGTTGGTCATCACTGGTCATCACCTCTGCTCGTTGCTAGTCATCACTGCTCCTCGTCGATGTTCGGTCTTGGTTCTAAGGTGCGTGTATTGTTTTCCTCCTCTACGCCTCTTTGTATTGTTTTCTTTTAAAATGAAACCATAGGTTGGGTGTGTTGGATGTGTGTCACCAAAAGCTAGGAGAAATATATTATGTAATTTATACCACTTCCCTTCCATGACACGTTTCTCTCATCTTAGAGAAGGTGTTTCTTTTAGAAAAGTTCGGTTAGCTCATCCTTTGAAAAATATATTATTGTTAGCCACCAAAAAATATTTCAGTAGTATGGCCTCTTTGTATATATCACGCTTCAATTTTATTTACTTGGTTAAAAATTAAGTTTTCTTTTAAAATATAAGTATAATAATTAATACCACTTCCCTTCTCTATTCAGTATTTTTTGAAGTAAAAAAAAAATAACAAGTGGCCGCAACCATACTACTGATTTTAATTTGAATTATCTCCTAAACTAGTATGATTGTATTAAGTAATTGTGAACTTTTATGACTTTATGAGTTTATGTTATAACTTGTGAATTTATTTTGAGTTGTGTTATGTTTTGGATCTTAATGTTTATGATTTATTATGAGTTATAAGTTGTTTTTCTTGTTTATGTTATTTTTTTTATGTATATGCATGTGTATAAATATAATTTTACATATACACGTAACTCTTACGATCCGCGTTATGATCTTTTACCCCCCTTCCGATCCTCTTCTGATCCTCGAGCTTGACAACATTGATATATATATATATATATATATATATATATATATATATACAAATAAAAATGGAATCTCAACGGGGTTTGTAAAAATGTAAATAAACTATTGGATAGTGAGGTTAGCTACCATGTAGATGAATATGATGTTAGTCTTGATGTTTTGTTTATCTTCAATCCTTACACATTGTTGAGTGTTTTAGAGATGCAGATATTATGTTTACAAAAAAACAGAACGTAGTAAATGTTTGAGATTTACCCTGTAATAACTATTAGACTCCATTACTTTTGTTACTTAAAAGACTAAGACATTTCCATTGTATATCTTTTCTTCAATTTTCCTAAATATGGTAAATAAATAACGCGAGCATTAGACAACACAAGAAATGACAATTAGAATTCAATACAAAAAAATAACAGTAACAGTTAATTGAAATAGGTATTCTGCTTTTTAAACAAGACTACAAAAAATGACAATTAGAATTCAATACAAAAAATAACAGCAAAGCATTAATTGAAATAGGATATATTGTAACATACTAAGCCCGGTAAAATGGCACAACCCACTATCTTGATAAAACTGCAGTTTACAAAAATGATTTTAAGGATTTAAACGAACATAATTACCCTAACAAAGCTATATATCAGTATATATATTTTTTTAATTTTAATAAATTAAGTAATTGAGGCTCACAAATTAAAAATGACACAGTAAGAAATACCACTTTACACTTGTCCACTAAGACATTCAACCGCATGTTTTAACCAAGAGAAAGAAAAACTAATAAGACTGATCCAATAATTCAAGCATCATAGATATTTCCATCAACACAGTTGGTGGTTTGTGTATTTTTATCTCCAAATTCTAAAATTGCCATATTGGACTTCTATTTCCAACAACAGTGTTTTTGGGAGTCCATATCATATGATACGTCCCCTCATTTTTTATGTTATAGTTAGACAAATAGTTACTTGTGGGCAAGGATAAATAGAGAAGTAAAGTGCACCTCTATTTCTGTTCCTTCTCAACTTGCTTGCGAGCAATTTCACTAGCTATGAAACCAAATGTGTCAAACTGAGGTTGTCCCAAAAAATCGACCTTCCAATTCCTATGATACATGTAAAGGGGGCAAAAAAATTAATTTATTGTATTTTAAATAAAAAATTACAAAAACGCAGCAGTTTGAAAACATATTACGATTCTATTGCAATTGAACGCATCGTGCCAAAACGTGTTTAAACATGTCGTCCCTGAACGTGTTTAAACACGCCCCTCCTGGACGTGATTGAGGCTCATTCACGCCCACACAGGACGTGATCCAACATCTGTTACGTCGTGTCCAGACGTGACCCTGATCCCCTATATATCATGCTTTGACACCCATCATTTGTTGCACCCATGTTCAGCATTTGGTCTTGGTTATTTATGAAGGCTTTTGTTGTGTGACTTCTCTTTGGATTCAAGTTTTAGTTCGAGCAAGTAAGTGTTGATGAAACATATTTTTTTAAATTACATGAAATATATTTTATTGTTGTCTTAGAGAATACGTCTTGATATAGAAAATTGTTATTGACTTAGGTTAGAAATAGTTACTCGTTATGACCTAGGTTTTGATTAGTTATTTATGTAGGTTAAGACCTAGGTTTATTGATTTACAATGTTATTAGTTAGTTATTTAGAGTATCGTTAAGTAGGACCTGAAAGTTATGATGTTTGTTATGACATAGGTTTAGGTAAGCAAATCAACCTAGGTCGTAAGCTACGTAAATTACTAACAGAAACCTATGTCACCAAGTATTTGTTTCTTAAACCCTAAACCCTAGGTCCTAACCCTAACCCTAGGCATAACCCTAAACCCTAGCCCTAGGTCGTTAACCAAGGAGCCAACGTTATCACCTTGAGGCCGAACTT
>PYAF01005754.1:205384-217435 GCA_007407185.1 Glycine tomentella
TTTATTGTAATCAATTTGGGAATTTGCATATGTAGGTGAGGGTAATACAACTTTTTGGGATGGAATCCCACATTACACCTACATTGATTGGGATTATCCGAGTGAACAAGATTCTGGCACTGGTTCAGGTTCAGTTGAGGGTCCATGGGTATTAGGGAACAAGTTGTTTGTGAAACAGGAATTTGCCTCAAAAGAAGATGTGCAAATGGCAATCAAGCGGAACCTCATGAAGGAGCATCAGGAAGCTGTTGTGGTTGAAAGTACGCAGACAAGGTTAAGCATGAAATGTCGTGTGCATGACCAGAATTGTCCATGGAGGGTTAGGGTAATCAAACCAACATACGGTGAAAGATGGGTGGTTACCAAGTGGGGCGGGGATCATAATTGCTTAAATGATCACATTTCTCAGGACCACAGACAACTTGATACTAATGTTATTGTTTCACTCGTACTAGGTAAGTTGTTGGATGAGATGATAATGATGAAAAGTAATGATTTTGTTGTTATTATTAATGATAACGTGATTATTTTTTATTATTAGGGATGATAAAGCATGATCCATCATGTTCAATTGGACTAGTCCAAGAAAGGATAACTCATTCTTATGGATACAAAGTTTCATATAGAAAGGCATGGTATGCGAAGCAGAAAGCAATGACAATTATTTACGGTGATTGGGAGGAATCATATGCATTTTTGCCGAGGTGGTGTGAATATATGCTTCGCTTTTCACCAGGTTCTGTTTATCAACTTCAAACAAAAAATTATTATGTGGCTCATAGAATCATTCATGGAAAATGCGTGTTTCAACGTATTTTTTGGACCTTCAGAAAATGTTACGAGGCTTTCAATTTTTGTAAGCCGGTTATTCAAATTGATGGCACTCATTTATATGGCAAGTACAAAGGAAAATTGTTGATTGCCACAGCTCAAGATGGAAACAATGAGTGTTTGCCACTTGCAATTTGCCATTGTTGAAGGTGAGATGTTGGAAGCTTAGGAATTCTTTCTGGATAACATTCATGCGCATGTTACACAGAAGACAAACATTTGCCTTATTTCTGATCGACATCGAAGCATATTGTCTGCAGTTGAGAGACACCCCGGGTGGCAACCACCGCATGCTTATCACGTCTTTTGCCTCCGTCATATTGCTAGCAATTTTAATCAAAAGTTCAGAAATGAGAATTTGAAGATAGCAGTTATGAATTTAGGTATGGTTAAAAACTCATCTATTCATTTTTCATGTATAACTACATTTTAATGTTATTTAATTTTTGTGCAGGTTATACGTCTTCTATTGTTGATTTTGACATAGCCTTTGCAAGGTTTCGTGATGTGAGCCCTGAGGTTGCAAACTGGATTGACAGCATCCCGAAGGAAAATTGGACACGTGCGTATGATGTTGAGGGACGAAGGTATGGACATATGACAACAAATTTGGCTGAGTCAATAAACAGGATTTTGAAAGGTGAAAGAAACATGCCAATAACCGCGTTGGTTAAGCACACATACAGTAGACTGGTGGAATATTTTGTTTGTAGAGGCCGATCGGCTCTTAATGAATTGCAAGGTCCTTATGCTCATTGCAAAAACGTGGTTGCTATGTTGAAGGCTAATGAGACCAGTGCCACTGGTCATTATGTTCGTGCATATAATGCTGAACGATCTGTATTTGAGGTTGACGATGGCTATGACAAATCGTACTCGGTTAACCTCCCTGAGCAGTTCTGTCAGTGTGGGAAATTTAAGGCATTCAAGTATCCTTGCAGTCATGCTGCAGCAGCCGCTTAACATGTTCGTCAGTCACCGGCACAATATGTGGATGGCGTATTCCTTATAACAAAGCTGGTAGAAGCTTACTCATTTCCATGGCAGCCAATTGGTAATGAGCAAGCAATTCCACCTAGTGCTGCTCCAGTGGTCATACCTGACAGGTCTATGTTGTGTGCAAAGGGCAGTCCAAAGTCAACTAGAATACGCAATGAGATGGATGAAGTTGAAGCTAGTCAAAGTCGCCTTAGGTGTGGGATATGCAGATTACCCGGTCATAACTGTCGAAATTGTCCTAGTCGTCCATCTACCTCATGATTTGTTGATGTTGTTGTCAACGTTTTGTTTATGTTGTTATATTTCGTAATAAACATTTGAAAAAAAATTAAACTTCCATTGAAACACTCATGTGAATTTTCATATACTCTTACATAGCCAAACATAACCATGGAAAGATGATAAAACAACATAAGGTACAAACAAGTGGAATTACAGACAAAAACACAATAAGTTGAACATTACAAAGCAGCACAGCGGAGCGTACTAAGAACAACAAAATCACGAAACTAATCATAATTTGGAAGATCTTGTGTAGCGGACATGTCATCTTCCAATAGTTCGATTGTCGGTTTGGTAAAAGTAGCTAAAATTTCTATTGGACAGAAACGCTTCCAGTAATTAGATTTTGCTAACACCTTAAGTAGATCTTCATCATTTTTCAATTGTTTTATTTCATATTCGACCAAGTTTTCTGAATACTTTGCGTGACCTGGTTGTCGAAAGAACAAATGTCTGACAACCTGGGATTCATGAATTCCATAAGAGGGAACTCCTGGCGTAGCAACTTGCTTGATTATATCCTTCAGTGTTTCTATATTGCATCCGGAAGGAATTTCAAATCTTATTGGATTTGTTCCAGTAAAGGAGTAACCCAGAAAATTGCCTCGTTGTGGTATGTTCCACTTGTCGTTGTAATACAACAGCGCATCATGAGTAGGAATGATGATGAACCGAAGTAGGTTGAGGACACCATCGGGTGTTCTGCTAATCATACATAATAATTTTGTAGGACCAACAGACGACAGCTTTTCATGGCACACCAACATAGTGCAAACATCATCATCATTTTTTATTTGCAGTGAATGAAAAAGAATTTTGTTACCTGTATTGATGGACGGTTGTCTATAGTAAATTTCATCCACAGAATGGTCATTTGTGAGTAGAATGGTGTTGTGCATTCTACTCTTCAGTGAATGGAAGGAACATTCATCAGGAACTCGCATTGGTATGGGAAGGAAACATCAATTTCGTTGGGTAAGATTGATCCATTCGGAAAAATAAATGCTAATTTGGAATTACCAATGTTTTGAGAGCCTGTTTCACCTAGGAAGGCCATTGCAAACTGGATTGAGTTTCGTTTGCCGAGGTATGTTGTGTGGGATGATTAAACTCCTATGTGGTGTATATATAACGGTGTTAAGCCCCAGTAAATCATCAAATGGTGAAAGAAAGTCAATATTGTCAAAGGCACAAAGGCATAGAGAAGTGGTCTTGTTTACACAGCAACGACTTCTCATTGATCTAGAGACTTTGGCTCTTCATGAGCACAAGTCCATGAGAGAGGCAGCAAAGAACACTTTTCAATTATTGAATGTTATAGGGGTTGAATATAAACAATTTTCTGATAATGTCTTGGAGTATATCAACTTGGTATCATCAATTGCAGAAATAGATAGGTCCATGGAAAATTCCCTAAACCGGAATCCATAAACCTTAAGTATGTAACCTAACCCCTAAACCCTCATCACAACATCAACCCTAAACCTAAACCGGAATCCATAAACCCTAGGTCTATAACCCAAGACCTAAATCCTAATCACAACATAAGAACTAAACCCTAAACCGGAATCCATAAACACTAAGTCTGTAACCCAAGACCTAAATCCTAATCACAACATAAGCCCTAAACCCTAAACGGGAATCCATAAACCCTAAAGATGTTGTTAAGTGGTGCAATGAAGCAACTATTGAGAGAGATTTTTAGCCTCCACCTTTCAAGTATCCTTATTATGGGTGTTCTGTCGGAGTGTGTAAAAGGGCTAAGGGTAGATACTCTAAGTACTAATTTATTTGACCTATTAAATAGGTATGATTATAACTTTCGTTTTCTAATTACTATTATAGTTTGAGTTGTTATTAAAGTTCATTTTTCTTTCTTTCTGTTTTAGATGTTGATTTTCTTGGAAAAGATCTATGTTTAGTACCAAAAGAGGGATCATTTTGGTGCCTCTGAGTTGCATCATGTATATAGGAAGTATTTTTTTCGGTTATCTTGAATTATATGGATCATGGATGGATCTAATTTTTCCCAAAGAGGGTTAGTGATCTTGTGGATATGTTGTGTCAGAAGATGACGTTAAATTGCTTAGTAGAAAAGGCACTGTTCCTGTCCAGCAGAATAGCCTGAATTATGAGATGGGTGATGAATTGGGTAAGGGACATGGTTTGCATGTACAGATCAAAAGGATGAGAATCACAGACAGTATTGCGCGTCCATCATCGGAGAATGTATCCGAGACTCTGGAAAAAAAAGATGCAGGTGCAGCACTAATATGTAGCATGTGATAAAAGAAGGAAAGTACACAAGCAGAGCGTGTCTTTATAGATGCAGTTTTTTGTGTGACTAGACAATAGACATGCATTTATTATATATACATATATAAAGTAGAGATTTATTTATTTTTGAATCCATAAACCCTAAGTCTGCAACCCAAGCCCTAAACCCTAAACCTAAATCGAAATCCATAAACCCTAGGTCTATAACCCAAGCCATAAACCCTAATCACAACCTAAACCCTAAACCTAAACTGGAATCCATAAACCCTAATTCCAGTTTAATTTGTATTATATTTAATTTTTTTGCCCAATATTATTAGTTAGCTACTTAGATTATCATTAAGTACGGCCTCAAGGTTATTACGTTGGCTACGTAGGGTATGACCTAGGTTTAGGGTTGAGGTTTATGACCTAGGTTTAGGGTTTAAGAAACTTGTCCATGGTGACCTAGGTTTTTTGACCTAAGTTTTGATTAGTTAGTTATGTAGGTTAAGACCTAGGTTTATTAAATCAGACCTAGGTTTTCTGACCTAAGGCGATGTTAGGCAATTTCATAACCTAACGACGTCCATCACATATATATGCAATAAAAATATGTCGATGATGAAAACATGATTAACAATTACATAGCCAAATACAATAATGGGAACCAAATTAAATAACTAAATGTAACGTCTATGAAGGAGGAGGCCACTGCTGATGATGTGCCTGATGATCTGGCCCTCTGCGTCTACCACGTCCACGCGAATACTGTGTAGCAACATAATATGGAGGTGGAGTGTCCTCGACCTGCAGCTCTGGAGGATAATATGTATGGCCTGCTTCAAAATTCATGTGACTATACAGGTCATCCACATCTGTAGCACCCCAATCGTGAGTCCCCGGAGCACTGGTCCCTGCCTGATCCCCGAATGCCACCGACACTGGACTGACATGGTACGTAGGCTGGCTTTCTGTGTCCATCGGTGGGGGCTTCGGCCGATAAAATGTATCAGCCTCTGCCTGGGTAGGTTCGTAATATGTCTGATGAACACCATACTCATGACCAATGTAGGGTGGCCTGATCCATCCACTCGTGCATAGCGTAGGTGCATGAATAGGCTCAGGAACAGGTGTAATAGGTCGTCGACGGCGTCCTAACCCTCGACCCTCTTTCGTACGATGCCCAACGTCGATCGATAGATGGGGCTCATCCCGAAGCTGGGTCGGCAGTGCCTCTAGACCTGCTTCCTCCACCTGAGCTGACTCTCTGAAAACATCAATCAGACGACCTATTTCGTCATGCACATAGTCCAAACCGTAGTTCCCAAATTGGTCAAGCGTCGTGACAAAATACAAATTCTCCAGACCATCAACCTATAAGCCATAACATAGTTACATAAACAACTATATCAAATAATGAAATAATAAATATTCTGATTAAGTAACTTACACTGCGTCCTAATCTGGCCCCCTGCTTTGTCACGTATCGCTTCCCGGAAAGTCTATACCACACCATGTACTCGTGGTTCAGTGACATCAGACTAAGTATTGCAAGAGGCATGTCAACATGTTCACCTCTCCTATTCCATCTCTGTATGAATTTTCTTAGCTTACGAGCCCAATTTTCTTGGGCTTTACCCCGAAGGGTATAATCATGAACACCTTTAAGTTTTCCAGCCCTGTGAGGAATTGGTTGATCCCGTCCGAATTGCCTCATGCATCGATCAGGCTGTGAATACTCAGCAATGTGAAAAAAAATGATAGGTGTCCTAGTCATCCACAGATGTTGTGTCTCAGCAGATGCTCCCATAAAATCGTAATCACCATAAGGTTGCCAAACCACCTACATAATTAAATCATATGTATGAGTCACGTGCATATTCACATCCATTTCAAACTGAACATGATTTATTTAAAAAGACATACCTCATCTCTAGTTAAGCTGTCTAGCCTGTCTCGATAATATGTCAGTGAGTTCATGCTGAAGTGACATAGGACATTAAATCTAATACACAGATTAAACATTCAATCGTTAATTGTAACACGCATAAATACACAACCATTTTAGTAGTACAGAATAAACATACCTGTGTCCGAAGTGGCGGTCTGGCTCAGACGTAGCAGGCAATGGGGGAGCAATCGGTGGAAATCTGAGCCATGCCCAAATCTAAAGCAAAACAGTACAACCACCGATGTCTTTTCTATCGGGGTCTGTGCATTTGCACAACTGTCTAAACAAGTTTGCCAGAACTGCAGACCCCCAGCTATATGTACCAATATCGACAAAGTCACCACCAAGTAAGGCGATGTACCGACATCCTACCATGCTCCCCCCTGATTTGTCGCATAGGATCCAGGCTCTTAACATTCGAGCAATGTGAGCCTTCGTGAAGTATATCACATTCTAAGGGTTCCCGGTAACAAAATCCCATGAAGGATACACTCTGTCCAAATATGATAACCTCAAACTGCCGGTGCATAACTCAGTGTCCGGATCAGGGCCGTTGCCAAAAACCTCGTTACACAGTTGGGCCCAATCTGTGTAGGTCTGTCCGGTAACGGCTTGCCCATCAGTAGGCAATCCTAGAATACCTGCAACATCTTGCAAGGTAATAGTTATCTCACCCTAGGGCATATGGAACGTGTGTGTCTCTGGCCTCCAGCGCTCAACCATAGCACTGATAAGAGCAACATCAATTTGGAAAATCCAAGTAACTTATCAATTTATGCGTTGTGCAACCAGCAATTTCAAAATTAAAATTTCAACACGTTACACTTAACAATATTCGTTAATCGATACCTGCATAAACTTCATGCGAGCCGCATGTATGAAACCAGCCTCAGTCAAATATTGGGCTACTATGTCCGGAATATCGTCGGGTCGGGGTCCACCAATAAGCCTACCTCCGCGACGAATCTTCAGCTCTCTCTTTGTCTCGTCATTCCAAACTGCCTGAGAAATATGAGTGTGTTGCCTGCGCCTCCGAAGTACATCCCATCTGTATGGTCCGGGAAGAACATGCGTTGTGGGATCGGTAGGCTCATGCTCATGGTCAGAACCAGACCGAGGTGACTCAGATGACAATGACTCAGCCATAATAATATGCTACACATTTTATAATCATATTAGAATAATTTACCTAATTTCAAATACAAATTATTTTGATACCAGGCCCATCTTCCTTATGAGGTAAATGCTTCTAGTTCTTCTATTCACCACTATGAAATGGAAATGGGTCACCAGGCCCATCATCATGCTGAAAATGTTCATCAGCCTAACTCTGCCCTTGTGGGTTCATTTCTACCTCTTGATATTGAACGTGGCAAGGATTTTTCTTTTGATAAAAAATGACTACATATTTTATTAAATGTAAAAATCACAAAGGTGATGGTAATTTTAGTAGCATCTCACCTTGTGTAGATATTTGAAGGCATTGGATAATTTCAAAGGATAACTTAGGTCATAACCTACGTAATTAACTAATAATATTCTAAGTCACTAACTTCTAATATTATAAGCCGATAAACCTAGGTCACAAGGGGTCATAACATACGTAATTAACTAAAAATATTGTATGCCAAATAAATGTATAACAACTAACAAGTAACAATTTCTAACATAAGTAACAACTAACAAGTAACAATTTCGTAGATCAAAAACAAGTAATAATCAAACACAATTAATAATCTAATTCATAATCTAACAAGTAACAAGTAACCTAGGTCACCCACTAATTGTACCATAAATCCTAAACCTAGGTCATAATCTAAGTCACTAATTGTACCATAAACCCTAAACCTAGGTCAGAAAACATAGGTCACCAACGATTTGTTTCTTAAACCCTAAACCTAGGTCATAACCCTAAACCCTAAACCTAGGTCGTACCATACATAGCAGACGTAATAACCTTGAGGTCGTGCTTAATGATAATCTTAGTCACTAACTAATAATATTGTGACTCAATAAATTTAGGTCTTAACCTACATAACTAACTAATCAAAACCTACATGATAAAACCTAGTCATAACCTACGTAACTAACTAATTAAAATATAGCTCACCAACTAATTTTCTCTTAAACCCTAAATCTAGGTCATAACCTATGTAGAATAACCCAAGCCTTAACCTAAGTAACTAATTAATTAAAACCTAGGTCATAACCTACATAATTAACTATTGATATTCAACTAACAACTTACAATTTCTAAAAAACATATATATTTGAACAACACTTACCGAAGACAGAGTTTCCCTGCACCAAAGCCTCCAATAACCACTCCAATCTAGAGAGAAGCCAGATAAAACTACTTTAGAGAGATAAGCAAATGAAGGAAATGAAGGAGAAGGATATATATATATATATATATATATATATATATATATACAGCAGCTGAATCACGTCAAGGCTGGGCGGGACCTGTGCTGGATCACGTCGTCCTGGGACGTGAATGGTGCTTGATCACGTCCATCTTGGGCGTCTTTGCTTGCTTGGTCACGTCGACCAAGGACATGATTAAACACGTCGACGTTGCACGTGAATAAAGCCTAAAATACGTCTCTGCATGACGTGATTCAACGCGTTCAATATGCACGTGAATGCTTGCTATACATTTGAAATTAGTTTTGAAACTGCAATGTTTTGATAATTTTTTATTTAAAGTACAATTTTTTTATTTTTGCCCCCAATTCAAGGACAAAATTGTAAAAGTATATTATTAACACTCCATTTCTCTCTCTTAATATATTTTTAACTCCCAAATAAGGAGGAAGAAACTTCCCTCATTTTCCTCCATTTCCTTCCCCTCTCTTCCCCTTGAATCTCTTTCCTTCCCTTCCCCTCCTAACTCCCAAACAAAGCCTAACTAGAATGAATTGCAGAAGATTAACATGAGGATGCCGACAATGAAGCGGCTTACGTGAGGGGAGAAACGCAACTTCTCAAAAAGTATCATAATCTTAACACTACTCGTTCAATCAAATTCAAATCGGAGAAGGAGAACCTTCCTTGCATATGAGAAAAATTTGATTACGATGCGCAAAAGCCTAATTCGAATTCGAATCTGAATCACATGCACACTCATTTTCTCTCTCTCTCCCTTTCCTGAGGAACACGAATGAATGAATAACCAACAATGATGATGATTGCAGAGTCTCTTCTTCCCAAAAGACTCTTATTTATACCCCCACGGAACCCCTTTTCCCGATTAATTTAATGTTTAATTACGAATTGTTATATTTTAAGTAATAAGTGGATCTATTTAGAGCATCTCCAATGCAGGAGCTTCCAGAGTTCCTTAGGCTGAAGAACCGTGGAAAAAATTTGCGTTGACGACAAAAAATAAAGAGGGAAAATAACCACCATGGCCGAGGAAGACGAGAACGACAACGAACGGTGTTGGCGCATGCATACACGCTAGCGAGGATGATGGCAAACGGCGTTGACGCATGCACATAACCTGGCGACGAAGAAGGGACCTCAATCGCGAAGGACCGCAATGGAGAAAGGACAACTGGCTCGAGGAGAAGACCTTCGATGAGGCACGGAGAAGAGAGTGAAGAAGGTCATGCGCAGAGAAGGAAAAGCGAAGAAGGTGATGCTCAGGGAAGGCGCATCCAGAGAAGGAAAAAGAAAGGAAGAAGGTGAAGTGAAGAAAAGAAAATGAAGAAGCTGAAGTCATAGTGAAGTAAAGAAGGTGAAGTGAAATCAAAATGAAGAAAGGTAAGTGGATCTATTTATAAACCCTTTTTCTATTCGTCGAGGAATACTGCAATTGTTTCGTCATCAAATGTTAGGTATCTACTAAACGTGTGAGATTTCTATTTTGATCCCTTGAATTATTAAATGATAGTTATGTTAATTATAGACATTTTTAAATAATGGTTATTTCAGCTCCTAAAATGAAAGTTCAAATATGTCGGATTTGTTTATTTTCTTAAAGATTAAAATGACGTTTATTTGGTTTAAAGATTAATTTAATATAATATGCATTTAAATGCACAAACTGAATGAGGATATTCCATTTAGTATTAGTAACTATAGATAGATCATTATTTCAGGAGAATATCTATAAGATTTTTTTAACAAGAGCATTTTTTAGATTTTTATTTGACCATTTTTTTAATTTATTATTTTTATTATTTATTTTAAATTATTTTTTTAAAAAAATATTAATAATACTTGTATTGCACAAAATTGGTAAAATTATATGTGGCCATTATTGTGGATGACTTATACACATGTCCATCCTCCATGTCAGCCTTGTTAAAGGAACACATACGTGAATAGTGAATATCTTTTTATCAATCGCATATCCATTATGTCTAGTTATTCAAATAAATCTACAAGTAACAACATATCTACATGGTACATATTATCTCGTATTCAAATTAGAAAATTGTCTGCTATTATATGTCTATCTTATCAACGGATTAATTAATAAACAAATGCCCAAGGCCCATACTCTAGGCTATAAATATAGGTTATCTCTAAACTTTTATGCATGCTACATAGATTCCACATTCATCTCATACACGTTCCATATTCATCTCAAAATCACTCATCATTCATCCGAAGACACTCAGAAACCTTCTATTCTTTACTCCGAGACCACTTCAGACTTTCTTACTCAGTTATACTTCTATAGTTGATGTACTTACTTGAGCGTCAGAGTTTCTTTCTTTACTCCAAGACCACCTAGACCACGTCTACTTCACACGTGAAATTTCCAGATTTTGGTAAGAACATTTGGTGCCCACTGTAGGGTCGCGGTAAAACTTCCCTACGGCCTCACACTCAGACGAATCCTCTACACGCATCCATGGTCAGCACACGCTCCATTGTTAGACGTGACACTCTTGTCGAAGCGTCTAACCCTCCACAGGCTACCGTGACAAACACCTACACCATCCAACAACTCCAGAACCGAAGGTTAAAAGCAGACCAACAGGAACATAGCAAAAATAAACCCAGAATGAACGAGTTCTTGGTCGCATCTCCATAGGTTTGTCAAACCCAAGGTCCACCCTTGGTGAGCCTAGACAAATCCAGGGCGAACGAGTTCTTGGTCGCATCTCCATAAGCTTGTTAAACCCAAGGTCCGCTCTTGGTAAGCCTAGACAAAACTTAGAACGAGCATGTTCCTTGAAACGACCGCTTCTACTTTGCTTTATTTCATATTTATTTTATAAAATTACGGGGTTTTTTTTTCTTCTCGAAAAACAGAAAGAATAAAAGTCCAAATGAATTTTCGTTTAATTTTGAAAATGGTTTTAGAAATCATAAAAGTTTACGCGTTATTTAAATGACGTAGTTCATGATGTTCACATATTCATACCATACAGTCCATTATTACAAATTCACAGTTCAATACATAAACAGTCCATAATACAGATCAAAGTAGAGATCATCAACAAGCAGAGAATCATCACAAAATCTTCATCGCATCTTCTAGTACGTCATCCATATCACTGTTCCTCTGCTCGCCCAAATCATTTGGGGTCATCACAGGTGTCAACCACACGACACAAAATAGGGTAAGTCATGATAAACAAAATTTAAATATAAACAGACATAATATTAAATATGCGTAGCTAGTTATATAAAATACAGAGGATATATTTAATACGTTTACTAAAATTTAATTATTATTTGCTCATCACATGTATTAAATCATCTTTTCC
>PYAF01005754.1:217535-228988 GCA_007407185.1 Glycine tomentella
TTAAATTAACTCATTTGGGAAACCTATTCCTTCCATAATTAAGAGAAAATTCCATAGATTATATTCATACCCTTCTCATAATTTTCTGATACCTAGGGTAGTCTAGATTAAGCTCTTTTTAACCTAACTTCCAAAATTCGTAGAAATTCTATCTTGGGGTTCTCTGCTCGCAACTTTGCTAATAATTGGTTAACTAAAATTTTTTTATACTATTCTCAGGTTCCGATTAATTTTTGAGGCCATCTTGGTCAGTTTTTGACCTAGGGGCATTTTGGTAATTTTGCCACTCACCTTAGGGGCAAAATCGTCATTTCCAAAAAATATTCTGGGAAACTCTGTAATTGTTACCCTAAGGGTGCTTAGATCAATTTTCAAGCATCCCAGAGTGTTTATAAAATTTCCTCCTTAAGATATCTTGCTAAAATACCTAGGGGTAATTTGGTCATTTCCAAAATGTCCAAGGGTATTTTCGTCATTTTCCTTAAATCCTTCTGTACTGTCTCTAGTTAACATTTTACCCCAATATTTGACTGTGATTCCAAAATTTTGGGGTGTTACATTCCTGGCCACATCTTTAGAAGGCTTAACAAACCTAAGGTATCCAAGAACATTTTATGCACTTTATTATTGCTGAACTTCATTCTTGCAGGAGTACAACCTTGCAGGGACATAGCATAATTCAGGACCAACGCCCGAGTACTTATCAAGGTCCAGCCTTGACAAAACCCAAGATCAGCTCCTAGTACCACTTACAGGTTCTTAAAATTCAAGGTCCACCCTTGGTGACCTTTACTAAATTTCAGGACAGACGCGTCTTGGTCGCTCTCTAAAGGTTCATAAAACCAAGCTCTAGTAGCCTGTCAAGGTTCATAAACCCAAGTCTTAGTAGACCTCCGCCTTCACAGGTTCATAAACCCAAGCTCTGATAAATCGTCAAGGTTCATAAACCCAAGTCATGGCAGACCTCCGCCTTCAAGGGTTCATAAACCCAAGCTCTAGTAGATCGTCAAGGTTCATAAACCCAAGCCTTGGTAGACCTTCGTCTTCACAAGTTCATAAAACAAAGCTCTGGTAGACCGTCAAGGTTCATAAATCCAAGTCTTGGTAGACCTCCAACTCTAAAATCCAAGCTCTGGTAGACAAAACCCAAGGCCCATCCTTGGTAGACAAAACTCAAATTTCATCCTTGGTATACAAAATCCAAGGTCCACCTTTGGTGCACAAAACCCAAGACCAGGTCTTGGTAACTTACTGTAACACCCTGTATGCATCCAGTGTATTAACAATTATTTAATCAGATAAGCGTAGTAATTAATTGAAATCAATTAATTAAATTCAATCAAAATGTTTTCAAAATCATATTCCTTGATTCATTATGTATGATAAGTATCCTCAATTAAATATACAAATGCCAAGATATCAAATAAGCCCCTACGATCCAGATAACACAAAAATAATAAATTGGACTTGGACACGTGTGAAGGCAAAAGTGAAGTGAAGTCAAAAAGCCAAATGCGGGAAGGTTCTAGTGGACTTGGACACGTGTGGTCTATATTGGGGAATGGGCTCAACAATCTAAAAATAATAAATTGGAACTTAAATTGGAAGGGAATGGGCTGAACAATAAAATTGCAAGACATAAATAAGGGGTGTGCTTCATACACCAACACTTTTTCTTCTACACCATTTGTATTTTTCAAAATTTCGTAAATACCCTTAGTGAGTGAAAAGCACATAAATGTTCAAATGTGCATTGGTGCTTCATAGTTGACAATTTTTTGAGCTGTGCATTGCTTCCTATGGTGTTTTGAGCTTATTGTTTTGCATATTAGTTTGTTTGAGTTATGCATTTTGGTTTGTTTGAGTTGTGCATTGCTGGACGTGGCTTTTAGTTGGTCTTCGTTGGAGTGGAGTGCATCTTCGTAGCTGGAGGTATTTTTTTCGCGTTACGGATTCGATAATCCGAAACGATTTCATGGAGTAGCAAATCCATAAAGGAATGGTGCATGCATGAGCGTTACGGATTAGGTAATTCGTATGATACATATGGATTAGGTAATTCGTAAGAATCAAATGGATTAGACAATCCGTATGATTCTTACGGATTGTATAATCTGTATGATACACACGGATTAGGCAATCCGTAAAGAAAGTTAATGAAAAATAAAAAATTTAATTAGTTGAGTTTAATTTTTTAAATTATTTGATTAAGTAGATATTGAAAATAAAAGGAACACTTCAAAACAACCAAGAGGGGGGTGAATTGGTTGAACCTTGATAAATTAAAATTTCAAATCAGAGTTGCCACAGGATCTTTATCACTTTAAAATGTTTTGAAACTAAGAATCATTTATTCAATCAAATTCCACTGCCAAGAAACCAATAAGCTGTCAAAAACTTTCTATGCAAATAATTTCAATCACAACCAAAACAATTTAAAGATGAAGAGAAGAGAAGAGAAGAAAGATTAGCGACAGATTTTTATACTGGTTCACTTCAAACACTATGAAGCTACATCCAGTTTTTCCACTCAACACTAGAGTAGAGTTCCACTATTGCAAAAATATTCTTACAAGATATTACAAGCCTCTCTTTATCAACCTAGATAAAGTTCAGAAGTCTAAAACACTATTAGACCCTTAGAGACTAAACCCAAACTGATAACACTACTCAGTTTCCTTTAGAGAAACACTATCCCTAAACATCAAGCAAGAAACCCATTTGCAATAAGCCAATCCTTACAAAAATCAATTAAAAGAAATACACCTTCAAAGACTAAGGAAAGATTTCACCTGACAATCCAATGAACATATGCATGTGAATGATTTAATCAGGTTGAAAGAGAGATTACAAACTCAATGCATTCCTTCCTTATGCTTTTACACAATGATGATGCTTCACTTCATTAATTTAGAGACCCATACGAATTTTTGAAGCCTATTTGATGTTAGAAACTCAGAAAACTCACTAAAGAAAGCTCTTAAACGTTTGTGATTGCTCAGTATATGAATTTCTCAAAGTTACAAAAAACAGAGCAAGAAGTTTCCTTATATAACAGCTTTCTAACTGAAAATAATCGATTAAACACGCTCCTGTAATCGATTATTTTGCATATGTAATCGATTAAAATGCTCCTGATATGTTCTGGGCTTGAACTATGAACAATGTAATCGATTATTTCGTGAAGTAATCGATTAAGCCAGACAGACATGTTTTTCTAAATGCATTGAGTAATCGATTACTGAATATGGTAATCAATTAAGACAGTCAGTCATGTATTCTCAAATGTACTATGTAATCGATTAAAACGACATGTAATCGATTAAACCAGCTGATCATGTAATCCTTAGGCATAGATATAATCGATTACGAAATGCTGTAATCGATTAAGACAGTCAGCATGATTTTCTTATTTAAGCATATGTAATCGATTAATTTGATATGTAATCGATTACAATGTTCCTGATATGTTTTCCAGAAGGCACAAAGAACAAAATAATCGATTCTATTAATGATGTAATCGATTAATGCAGTAAAACTTCATTTTTCCAAAAACTTAGCTTTTTAAATGCCTTATTGTTCATTGCTTTTACTTAGACCTTTAATCTAACAATCCTAGATGAATGATTATGCATGATATGCTTTTGGATTATCAGATTGCACAGTTTTCCTCTTACATGAATCAAATTGATCTTCAATAGCTTTCTTTGACATTTTTCATTGAGGCATGTTGAAAGCACAAAACACTTTAAGACTTGATTCCAGTTCATTCATGCATGGCTTCTCTTGAATCAACAGATATTAATTAAAAATTTAATTTTTGTATAAAGATAATAATAAAAAATAAAATTTAATTAAAAAATAATAACATTATAGAATATAAATAAGGACACATTAATTATAAATAGTATTTAAACACATGTAGTTGTACATAATAATAATTAAAGATGTTGTGTAGTGGACATGTCTTGTTCTTCCATTTGTATCATTCTAGTGAGCATCATGCAAAACATCTGCATCGATTATTGGCACATGTTAATCGGTTATTAAGGCTTGTTGGGTAACTGGCTTGTTAAAAATAGCTAAGATTTGTATTGGACAAAAACGTTTCCAATAGTTGGATTATATTAACACCTTTAAGACGTCTTCATCGCTTATCAACTTTTTATGTGATATTTGATTATGTTGTCTGAATAAGCGTAATCGGCTAACTGACGAAAAAACAATTTATTTTCTTACCAACTGTGAATTGTGAATTCCATAAGGCGCAACTTGGTTGATGACATCCTTGAGCTTTTTAATGTTGCATCCTGAAGGAATTTGAAACCTTATTGGATTTGTGCTAGTGAAGGAATAACCCACAAAATTGCCTTATCGTGCTATATTCCACTTGTTGTTGTAATATAACATTGCATCATGTGTTGGGACGGTGGTGGATCGAAGTAGGTTTAGTATACCATCAGGTGTTCTATTGATAGTACATAATATTTCTATAGGACCAACAGTGGGCATTTGCTCATTGCACATTAACATTGTGCAAACATCATCATCATCTGTGAGTTGAACAGAATGAAAAAAATATTGCTGACCTGCATGTAGGGATGGCTGTCGGTAGGAGATTTCATCAGCAAATTGGTCATTGGTTAGCAGAAGCGTGTCGTGAATCCTACTCTCGAGTGTCTGAAAAGAACACTCATTAGGAACTCGCATTGGTAGTGGAGTAAGACATTGAAAAGAAACATCAGTTTCGTTGTGTATAAACGAAAATGCACTATTTAAAAATGGTGTATGAGAAATTCAAATGGTGTAGGAAACTCTACCCGGAGGGAAAAGCTTTATACACCAAACAAAAGAGTAATACACCATTCCCCGTAAGTAAGTTTTTTTTTTAAGTTAAAATATATTTTTTCAAATAATTTAAAATAATAGCGCATGCATGTCTCGAACTTGCAACCTTCACGTTATTAATGTGACGCTCCAACCAAACTAAGCTAATAGGTTAATTATGCTAAAAAATAATTAATGATACATATAACACTAAAATTTTTAATGTATATTTAATACACATATAAATTTACACAATAAATTTTGTAACAATTAATTCTGATTTAATAATTAAAGTATTTTTAACATATAAATCATAATTTTAAATAAAATCGTAAGTTTAATAAAAATTTACAAGTTTAATAAATTATAAATACAAATATAATTTTTAATTTAATCTGTAAATACAAATATAATTTTTATTAGACCTGCAAATTCTTATGATTTTTATTTAAAATAGTGATTTTTATATATAAAAAAATACTATAATTATTAGATCAAAATTAATTGTTACAAAATTTATTATATAAACTTACATGTGTATTAAATATACATTAAAAATTTTAGTGTTATATATATCATTAATTATTTTTAGCATAATTAAAATATTAGTTCAGTTAGTTAGAACGTCATGTTAATCACGTGAAGGTCGCACATTATAGACTTGCATGTGCCATTATTTTAAATTATTTGAAAAAATATATTTTAACTTTAGAAAATTTATTTATCCAAGCATGGCACAGGTCAATCACTCTAGTTTATTAGAAAATGGGAGAAATAATAATCAGTAATTACACACTTTTCGAAACAAATTCTTTATTATTGACTGATGTAAATTACAAAAATTTGTAAGTTTTACTTTTTTGGAGTGTTACCAGTGATTTTGTAGTTTTAATAAATTTTATAAGAGTTTTGAAAGTAGACAAAAATAAAAACAGTTGACTTCTTTTAATACAGAAAAAATATGAGATTTTTATTTCATCTATTTTTCTCTTCATAAAAACAAAACCAACTTACCAATCAAAACACACTCTTAATCTTTCATCCATGTATATAAATCAAAGAGTAGCTCATTTTGTGCTAACTTCTCGTTCAATTAAGAATACAATTTATGAATTCTCTTAAATCCTCTTAACTTTCTATCTAATTTGAACTCTGCCATGTTTCTCCACTGAAATCATAATTATTATTTGCATTCGGCTCCTCATATTCTTTTTTATTTTATCTCTAGTAGGAAAATGCCTAGGCTAACACAAGATAGACAAAAATTTCGGTTCCTTAAACTTGATTCTTTCACATAATAGCAAACAGGTAAGTATTAAATATACTAGTTTCCAAATTACTTGAATCAAATTTTCCAACAACTTCATTAAGGTTCAGTGCAAGTGTGCAACACAAATTTCCAAAGCAAAAGATAAGTTCTTGATTGATCACGGCGAAGTACATGAAATGCCCAAATAGGCTGAAGAACAAAAGGGGAAACTTCAAACAGATAGTGTTTTCTTGAGAACTCCGGATACAATGGAAATGTTATGAAACACAGAATCATCAAATTCTGTTCCCTTATTATCAACCTTTTTGTCCAGATTTTATTCTTGTAACCTTCCTATTATTATTTAAAATGCCACTTAAAAATGTCAAAAGACAAATTTTCTGTATTCATCAGCCTCAAGAGCCATTTCTTGAATGCTCCTGTCTTTCCTTTCTACATCCACCTTAAGTGCTCGATTCAACTCTTTCTCTTTTTCATTTATCTGCATCATTCAATATAAAGAACAAATGTCATAACAAAGTCACAATAATAGATCTAACTAAATAAAACAGACAAATTATTTAATAGAGTACAATAAAAGCTTTCATCCTACATCATCATAAATGTCATCATTGTTCTCATAATCACCACTTTTCCGGGGAAGGATATGGATATGAACATGAGGCACTGATTGCCCTGCTTGAGGTCCATCCTATGGTTCGGTTCATAAAGATGATTTGGTTAGGTTCAAAAATTGTAGAAGCATGATAGTATGCAAGTCTTATACAATTATATTTAATTAAAAGAATGTGACTATAGAAATTGGCAGAAATGAAAAAACACATGGTTAAAGTCTCCTTCAATTGTCTTACTTGGATACAAAATGTAAGTGATGATGCCTTATGGTAGCTCTCTAGCTGCCTTCCAAGTTTCTTTGCTATGAGCCATAAATCTACTGTCTCGTCATCTCTGAGATCAGCAACACGCTTCACTATGCGTTTTGAACAGACAAGCACATGTAGATACTGTTATGTTAACAAAGTTCAGCTTCAAATAGCTAACTGGAGTGAGATTTAGGTTATGCAAATTAATTATGAGCATTCTTAAGACTCTTAAGCAAGCAACAATGAGAAACCAATTTTAAATCAAGTGTGGCTGTCCTTTGGCCCTCTTCATATGAATTCTGTGGTATGTGGGCATATGCAGGCCCTGTCATGTTGATTCTCTCATGAAACAAGTTAGCTCTAATGCTCTATAACTACATGTTCACTCATTGAATATTGCTATATTAGTTATTAACTAATCGCACGGATCTTCAAAGTAGTCAATAGCAACCATTGTAATTATATTATGAAGCTACATATGCTGATATGTAAGACTCATCACATATGCAATGCCTTCTTTTAGCTGGTTTAAGCAATGCCTCTACTTGTATTTTACCCAATTATGAGAATGGATTGATCATCTCAGCACAGAATATATTGTTAACAATTAATTAACGTCATATTAAAAAGGATATGACCTGCAAATGAAAAAGAAAAGTCAATTAGCAAGTTATATCTGTGGAAGTAGAAATGATTCAAAAGTATTAATTTACTATTTATAAATTTTAAATTTAAATTTATTATTAATCTAATAAATCAATATAAAACACAGTGCACTAATTACAATTGTAAAACGACACAGACAGAAATTATACACAATTTTTTATTCATTCGATTTATGTCATGCAGGGATGAATTGGTATTATTTTCATAACTCTACATGTTAAGGTTTTATTGTTTCTTATGATAATCATCATAAACAAAAAATAAATGAAAATAAAGTTGCAGTTTCACAACTATTTGAGAAAAAGAGGAAATTAAAGCTTATAAAAACATTGCGTCAAACTAAACAAGCCTAATAATATTTTCTTCGACATACATGCATACACTCAAAGCATTCATTTTGAGTCAAAAACTTCTTTTGTTAATTTCTCAACACTGCCAAACAAATTGTTAAACAAATTCAATTTATCTCAAAAAGAAAATGGAAAAAAAAAAAAGATTATGCCACTTTGAATATTGGAGATGATAAAGCATATATGATCATGATAGAAATGAGAAAATAGAGATAAGGGAGCAGAATACCTGTCACAGCAGGACGCAGGTTGACAAAGGCAAAAGAAAGATCACTTGTATAGAACACTGAACTATAGTGGATCTTGTGAGGCCCAAAATCATAGTATTCAACAGCCATCTAACAAAATTTGATATCCTTTCTTAATATGAATATGCATAAAGAAAATAACAAGTATAATATTTTGATGATTTTGGTTAGTTGTCTATTTACCTTGATGTAGGGGGCAACAGAGAAAACAATCAACTTGATGAATGTATTAGAAATATGCAGCAACTAGGAGCAACAGAGGGAAACAGATGCTATTCAATTAGCATTTTGCTTTCAATTTATAGGTGCAGAAATTCTATGTACTAGTTTTCTTCATTTTTTTTTTTTTAAGAAATTATTCTTACTTACCCCCTTTGTCAGTTCCTTTAGGAAAATAACGGGAAACTTACCAATTAAGAAGTCTTCGCAAAAATGTTTTAAAATGTGTGAATGATTAATTATATGAGTAGTTGATTATGTCAACATTCAATAATTGTTTATTATCAAAGTCTCTCGCAAAAAAAAAAAAAAAATGTTAAATTGAGAGACTGTAAAATACGACACTTGACATTTAGTCATTTGCAGTCAGAACATTCGGGTAGGTATTTTATGTAACTATGTGTTGCATTTTGAAGGATTAAGCATAGGTCTGAAATTGGTTTTGCAACTAAAAAGAATTGGAATGTACTTAAATTAGAGTTTACAGAATTGGTAACTGGTTTAGCTTCAATATCCAAAGATGTTGACTGTTGACTATAAATTACAAAATATTCTCAAAAGAAACTAAAATTGTGTATAAATAGACAAATGGTTGAGCAAGAATACATAGGTTCATTGAAAGATTTGTACACAGAATGACAAAGCATTTCTCTGCTTATGTGCAAAGAAAGACGTGAAATGTAGGAAAAAAAAAATAATTATGTAGAGTTTGATTATAATTGAGACTTATTTTTGTAATTATATGACAATTGAGATTTGTTATAATATTGGATGGTTCCCTTACTAAAACATCACTATCAAGCTAGCTAAGATTTGATATAAGAGTGACAATCAACTGAACCAATTCAAAAATAGTTCAAAAATTTATTAGATAATCAGTATTTTCAATTTGATTCTTGAATCAAATAAGCTGAATTTGTGCTAAAGATTCAACTTATTAAATAAATAAGTTAAACTTGAACAACATATTATATTTTTTTATCATACCTTATGACCCTACAAAATTAATAAAATAAATTTAGTTTTATCTTTTTTATCCAAAATCTACTAATAAATTGAAATTTTGAAATGAATTGGATTTAAATCTCTTTTGGGTACTAAAATTTTAGGAAAAAGGAGAAGATTACTTGCTCTCTATATGGAAACAGCATAACTTGAATTGAAAATTTTTACTAACCAACACTAACAAGCAAAGCTCAGGCTTAAATAAACAGAGACGCATGGGCTGTTAGTTCAACCAAATTGTCATCGTTCCTTGAAACTTTAGTACAATGTAACCTTAATTAATAATAAGTTCCCCAGAAGACTATAATTTGTGTGACTTGTATGATCCAGTGCATCTCAAATGTTATAGAGTCTAAAGCAGCGGAATGAACTTTTCTGTGGCTACAACGAAGTGCATTAAGATTTTCTACACTCAGAAAATCTGGTCACAGGCTACACACAGAATTTACTTTCTACTGTTAGCAAACATGTTATAACTCATAAGAATAGCTCTCTGTATTCATCGGCCTCTTGACTCATCTCTTCAAGGCTTCTGTCTTTCCTCTCCTTGTCCAAGTCAAGCTTTTGTTTCAATTCCTTCTCCTTCTCACCCATCTGAACCATTGACAAACAGCAGATCCACCGTGAGGTTCGAGCTTTAAAGCCAACCACTATTATCGAGGCTCAAGCTCTTGCAAGACTCCAGGAGGACAAACTATTGGATATTATTCCCCCACACTATCCCAACCACTTTAATTCCCTTCCCATTGCCAAACCTCCCGCCACACCGACCCAGCTTTCACCTAGCGTACGCTGACTCACCCCAGAGGAAATGAAAACACGCCGCCAGCAAGGCCTCTGCTTCAACTGTGATGACCGCTTTACACGCGGTCATAAGTGTAAAAACCCTTCTTCCCTCCTCCTCCTCCTTGAAGATACCACTCCTGATTCACCCCATTTTGACACAGAAGACACACGTTCGACCCTACCCTACCGAAATCCCTGATATCTCACTCCATGCTTTTTCTGGAAGAGACTCTCCCCGCACGCTTCGCCTGGCTGGTACTATGAAAGACTTGAAAAAATAGGAATTTATAAATATGAATTGTATATCACAGTAATACAAGAGGTCTCTATTTAAAGAGATTAACTAAAGATAAAGATAACTAAAGATAATAACTATTAACTACAGATAACAATTAAAGATAATAGCTAAAGATAAAATCTAAAATATATCTATTTAAAATATATCTATTTACAACACTTCCCCTCAAGCTGAGGAATAGATATTAATCATTCTCAGCTTGCCAGTAAGCTCTTGAAATCTTTCAGAGGAAAGTCCCTTGGTCAGAATATCTGCCTTTTGAAGTCCAGAAGGAATATATGGAGTCGTGATCAAACCGCTATCTAGCTTCTCTTTGATTAAGTGTCGATCGACCTCAATGTGCTTGGTCCGGTCATGTTGAACATGATTATGAGCTATACAAATGGCAAATTTATTATCACAAAATAATTTCATAGATCCTTCATATCTTATTTTAAGATCATCAAGTATAATCTTCGACCAAAGTAATTCACAAACACCCTGAGCCATAGCTCGAAATTCAGCCTCTGCACTTGATCTGGCAACTACATCTTGCTTCTTACTCCTCCATGTCACTAGATTACCACAAAGAAACACACAATAACCAGTGGTAGATCGACGATCAGTTATAGAGCCAGCATAATCTGCATCAGTATAGACTTCAAGGGAGAGATTACCACCACGTCTGAATAACAGTCCTTTACCAGGAGTGACTTTAAGATACTGAAGAATTCTCCCAACTGCCTGCATGTGTTTTTCTTTCGGATTATGCATGAATTGGCTCACAATACTAACAGCATAGGCTAAGTCCGGTCTAGTATGAGCCAAATAAATCAGCCTCCCAACTAACCTTTGATATTGTCCTTTATCAACCGGAGAACTCTCCTCCTCATAACCTAACTTGTGATTCTGCTCGATGGGAGTACTGGAGGGTTTACACCC
>PYAF01005754.1:229088-275981 GCA_007407185.1 Glycine tomentella
TGAGTACCAATAGTAGGGTTATAAGAAAGAAAAGATTCAGCACAACAAGCCATATGATCAGTAGCACCAGAATCAATTACCCAAGAATGTTTAAAATCAGTACAAGAAGTAAGAAAAGAATAATTAGTGGAACTCATACCAGTCATGGTCAAAGCACTAGAACTAGATTGCTTACTCAGTGAATCAATGATGGTCCGCAACCATTCTAACTCATCTCGACTAATGGAAGGAAATTTTGAAGATCCAGATTGGACCTCATTTGGTGCAGTAGTTATGTCAGGAGAAACTACACGAGCTTGACCACGCATCCTTGCCATCTTCTCATAGACTTTCTGCTTTCCATGGAGACGGTAACATAGATCCTTAATATGACCCGACCTTCTACAATAAGAACACCAACGATCATCTTTCTTAAATTTGGAAGATGCACCATCAGCAATTTTGTTGAAGGAATTCCCTTGAGAAGAACCATTGTTGGAACTAGCCATACCAAACACAAACCAAAAACACAAGAGAAAACAACCCACAGTAATCCTCTCGGTCCAAAAGGTCCCCCAGAAAAATTTCTGGTGGCAGCTAATGGCAGCAAGAGTCAAGAATAAGGGTTTTGCACTTAAGGCGATAGGCGCGGAAGCAAAGCCCTCAAAATCGAGAGCTCTGATACCAACTTGAAAAAATAGGAATTTATAAATATGAATTGTGTATCACAGTAATACAAGAGGTCTCTATTTAAAGAGATCAACTAAAGATAAAGATAATTAAAGATAATAACTAAAGATAATAACTATCAACTAAAGATAACAATTAAAAATAATAGCTAAAGATAAAATCTAAAATATATCTATTTAAAATATATCTATTTACAACAGAAAGGTACCGCTATTCAAGTCTTGGTAGATGGCGGCTCCACCCATAATTTCATTCAGCAGCGGCTTGCACAGCACTTTCATCTCGCAGTCGAGAATTCTCATTCTTTCAATGTTAGTGTCGGCAACGGTGAGACACTTCACTGCTCAGGCTTATGTAGTTCGGTTCCTATCCAATTGGCCCACAAAACATTCTTCATTGACTCATTTGTCCTGCCCTTGCATGGGGCTGACATTGTTATAGGGGCCCAATGGTTGTGCCAACTTAGCCCGGTAACATTTGACTATCGCCTCCTCACCCTTACCTTTACCCTGGACTCCCAACCAATAACTCCACACGGCTCCACCCACCTTACTTGCACACCAGCCTACTCGCCTACCATTCGACGCCAAATTGCGACATCCTCCATTGCCGCCTTATATCAACTGGTCATCGAGCCTACTGACACCACACCTTCCCCAATTGTCCTTCACCTAGATATTGACAACTTACTCACCCATTTTCGTCATTTGTTTGATACTCTTAATTGTCTCCCACCTTGTCAACCACAGGATCATCAAATCATCCTTTCCCCAGGAGCAAAACCTATTAATGTCAAACCATACTGATACCCTTTCTTCCAAAAAAACAAAGAAATCGAGCACCAAGTCCGCCAATTGTTACATGATGACTTCATTCAACCTAGTTTGAGCCCCTTCAGTTCTCCTGTTCTCTTAGGTTTTGTTTGGGAGTTAGAAGGGGAAGAGAAGGAAAGAGATTTAAGGGGAAGGAAAAGGAGGAAAATGAGAGAAGTTTCTTTCTCCTTGTTTGGAAGTTAAAAATATATTAAGAGAGGGAAATAAAGAGTTAATAAGATATTTTTACAATTTTGCCCTTGAATTGTGATTCAGTGTATTTTGGTGTTTTATTAACACTAGTTGGGGTAGGATAGTAATTTTATTAACACTGGCTGGGGTAGGATAGTAATTTTATTACTTTTCCTTCTAAAAACCCCCAAATAGGGGGAAACAACAATTTTTAAGCTTTTGAGGAATTCAGAGGAGTTTTAAAAATCCTCAAATTTTTTTCTCAAAAATTAAAACTACCAAACAAGGAGATGTTACTACCCGAACCTTTTCCTTCCCTTCCTTCCCCTCTAAAATCCCTCTCCCAAACAAAGCCTTAGTTCGCAAAAAGGATGGAATGTGGCATTTTTGCGTCGATTTTCGCGCACTCAACGCCATCACAGTTCATGAATGATTCCCAACTCCCACAATCGATGAACTATTTGATGAACTCCGTGGTTCACAGTTTTTTCACCAAGATTGACTTCTGTTGGTGATTTTAGTGTCATCTATGGATTTTAGTAGTAATGTGATTTACTATAGGCCAATGCGATTACGCGTTAAGCTTTGGAAACAAGTTAGGGTAGTGCGGAGTGCACGCTTGTTGAGCCAACGCATAATTGACCGCGATTACGGTGCGGGGTTCCAAGAGGCAGCGCCCCTGGCTGGGATCCAGGGGATTGTTGGAGTTTTGTTTAAACTCTATGAGTTATGAATAATAGGTGGTTAACAATTCAAAATAGTAACTACTTATAACCGCTCTTGGGAAAGGGAAGAAAAATAACTACTCCCAACCGCTCCGATCACCAACGGTTACGATGGTTTATCGCCAAGAGTTGCATTGTTTGGAAAAACTCCTATATAAGGAGTCATTTGGCCTCAGATTTAATATATACGAAAATCATACTTTCTCTCTACATTCCTGATCTGTTCTCTATTGCCAGAAGCAGATTGTTCTTCAAAGAATTATCCCAACAAGGATTTCGTGAACCCAGGCAAGAATAGGGTCGAAATACTTTGTTCGGAAAGTGTACGAACACGATTCTTTGAATTTATCCAGGATTATCATACTAATTTTTCTAACAACTTCTGTTCTGAATTCCACCAAATACGAATGCACCCAGAGTCCATTCTCGCCATTGCTTTTTGTACCCACGAGGGTCACTATGAGTTCAAGGTTATGCCATTCGGCCTTTGCAATGCACCGTCGACCTTTCACGTAACCATGAACTCCATCCTGGCTTCGTTCTTGCGGCGCTTTGTGCTCGTCTTTTTTGACGACATCCTGATATATAGCCCCACTTGGGATACCCACCTTCTTCACATCCAATAGGTATTTTTCACCCTTCTTAATCATTCTCTCCACCTGAAACTCTCAAAGTGCTCATTTGGCCAGATCTCCATTCGCTATCTCGACCATATTTTTCCGCTGAGGGAATCTCTGTTGACCCAGACAAGATTAAAGCCATTAACAATTGCCCTACTCCGCGTTTTGTGACTCAACTTCACGATTTTTTGGGTCTTGCCGGCTATTACCGTCGCTTTATTCGTGGCTACGCCTCCATGGCCTCTCCTTTAACATCTTTGTTAAACAAAAATTCTTTTGTATGGACCGCATCTCACGACGCCGCATTGGTCACCCTCAAGGAAGCCCTATTCTCTACACCTGTTCTCCAACTTCCAGATTTTGATGCACCTTTTTGTATTGAGACTGAAGCTTCCGGAGTTGCTTTGGGCGCAGTATTGTCCCAACATGGCCACCCACTTGCTTAATATAGCAAACTCTTCAGTCCTCGTGTTCGCGCTGCTTCCACTTATGTTTGTGAACTCTGTGATCTCACTGAAGCTGTCCAAAAATGGAGACACTACCTCTTAGGCTGGGAGTTCCAATTCGCACAGACCACTCAACCCTACAACACCTACTCACTCAATCCATTCACACTCCCGAACAAGAACGTTGGCTCTATAAGCTCATTGACTTCCAGTATCACATTATTCATAAACTAAGGAAGTCAAATCTAGCAATTGACGCCTTATCCCGGTGTCCCACCTCTGAGTACCACGCTATGTCAGTCCCTATACCTGCACTCACCACTCACATCAAGCACATCCTCCAAACAGACCCCAAGTCTTTGGCAATCATTGCTGCCAAACAGACCCTATACCTCCTTTTTCTTGGCAACAGGTTGTATCTACCAGCAGGATCAACTCTTTGCAAGGACATGTTCTCTGAACATCACAACAATCCAATTGGTGGTCATTCCGAATTTTACAGAACACTCAAACGTGTTTCTCAGGCTTTTTATTGGCCTAACATGAAAAAAGATATTAAACAATGGGTCTATGATTGCATCATCTGCCAGCACGCTAAGCGTGCCACGAATTCCCCATAAGGTCTCCTCCAACCACCACCTATCCCACATCGAGTTTGGGATGACATAAACATGGATTTTATCGTCGGCTTACCACCCTCACATGGCAAGACATCTATAATGGTTGTCGTTGATAGTCTCTCTAAGTTTGCTCATTTCCTTCCCTTACCCACGCACTATACAGCACAAGCAATAGCCATAGTTTACATTCAAAATGTGGCTAAATTAGATGGCCAGCCCACCCGCATCACTATAGACCGCGGCTCCCTCTTTCTCAGCTCATTCTGGTAGGAGCTATTCAAATAGCAGGGCACTAAATTACAGGCTTGCACAGCTTATCGCCCACAAACTGACGAACAAACAGAAGTCGTCAAACGTTGTCTGGAACAATACCTTTCTTGTTTTACCATGAACAACCCCATCACTTGGTACAAATTCATACATTGAGCTTAATATTGGTACAATACCACCTATCATTCTTCGGCTAAAATGAGTCCATTTGAAGCTTTATACGGTCAAGCGCCACTTGCCATTCCAGATTACATTTCTGGTGGCTTGCATGACGGGCAAGTTGATCGTGTTCTGCAAGATAAAGACAAGCTTTTGAACACACTTAAGGAAAACTTAAGACGCGCTCAACAACGCATGAAAGCTTTGGCTAACAAAAAACGCACAGATAAAGAGTTTAAGGATGATGATTGGGTTGTATCATGGGTTGGTGCCGTTGCTTACAAATTATCTTTGCCACCTACCTCCAAAATCCACCTAGTTTTTCACATCTCCCTGCTTAAACCTTATTTTGGAGACCCACAGTCAGTCACTACACAATCATTTCCAAAGGACGAGCTTCAGGACCTTGAGGACAAGGTCTGTATTGATGAGGGGAGGAATGATAGAAACCCATCCAGTATTCCCCTAGAACCACGCACATGTGTCCCACCAAGATATTTATCAGATTACGAAGTCATGGTTTATCAACATGCATAAGCATGTAATAGCATAACTCCACCTTCCCTGCTTTTCTGCATTTTCATTATATTGGTTATTTCTCATTCGGTTAGGATTACCACCTACGTAATAGCATAACTCCACCTTCCCTGTTTTTCTGCATTTTCATTATATTGGTTATTTCTCATTCGGTTAGGATTACCACCTATGTAACAACATAACTCCACCTTCCTTATTTTTATGCATTTTCATTATATTGGTTATTTCTCATTCAGTCATAATTAGTTCCTCATTTTATGGTTTCAATCTTAATTGTAACCCTTATTTAAGGCATTTATTAGGGAAATAAAAAAGTGGGGAATTATTCTGCAATTTAATTTTCCCTTTAATCCCTCTTAAGCTTTGCCTTTATACTGAAAAGGTACTCATCAGGTTGGTCAAATGGGATGATCCAGGTTCAAGATATCTCAATATATCCACTGTTATCAATACAATGATTCACAAAAATTGTGATTGGATAACTGGTGATTAAGTAATTTTCTGCATAAATTGGAGATAAATGTTAGATCACATAGGACCTTGGAGGATCAAAATGTTTGGATAAAAGGGAAAAATAGAAAGCAAGCCAACCAATCGTGTAGTTCTCGGGTAGTCTGGTGAAAGACTTTGTATTTGAATTTGGTATGGCTAGGGAAGGGAGGTGTTTATATTTATTTGATTGGCTTTTTGTGTGGCAGATTTGGTTAGGCCAGAATTTGGTTTTAGTGGGCACATACTTACTATATTAGTATATTAAATCTATGTTTTTTAATATTCATGCCACCTAGGTTTGTGAATACATGTAATTCAGTTGTGGTTACTGCCTTTGTGAATACATTTGATTCAACCATGAACATACATTTTGTAAGAAAATGCGCACTATATTATAAATATGTTTGATGGGAAATGGGGTATTATGTTAAGAATGTTTAAAGAAAAATAAAGATAAGTGAAACAACAATATAATGGAAAAACAATTCCGTTTTGTAAATATCTAAATTTACAACAAAATTGTGATTTTCTTGTGTAATTGATATGAAAAAAAATAATAATGAAAACACAATTTTGCAATTGTGAAACAAAACCATATTTGTTGTTAATTGTTGTTTTACCCCATTTACCTATAGGATACATTTCCGTTATGTTTTTATCCAAGGGGTATTTTGGGAATATAACTAAGGCACTCATGTAGGTAGTGCCAATAGCATAAGTAGTTGTGCCAATAATAATACTCATATGCTAGCCCAATTCCCTAAATAAATAAGGGTGTTGTTTAATTTTTCTTTAAAATATATTTAATTTTATTCAAAAAGAAATAAATCAGTTAACAATATCAAGATATGAAGACTTGAGGTCTTATAGAACACTTTAAAGAAACCATCTTTACATAAACTCTTTACTAGACAATATACCTCATACAAATATGAAATGATTTTTTACATGTAACTAAAATTTGAAAGTTTTTTTTACACTTATAAAAGAAGAGTTTAACCATTGATTTCTTGTCATAATTTATATTATATTACAGATTGATAATGAATTTGCATAATTTTATTTTTAAAAAGTTTTCTTATTTGCAAGATTATTCAAATACACAAAAGGATTGTTGAGTAAAAATATGCAGTAAGACTTAATTTCTAACATGGTTAATGATTTTTTTTTTTGAAATTTAGAGAGTTTTTGCATGTCAAAAGCGGATATTCTCCTTCTTTTTTAGTTGCAAAATATTGTTTTATAAACTTTGGAAATTGTTGTTACTTTTGTGGTTTTTTTTAGAAATTAATGTTGCTTATTTAAAAAAATAAGGAAGAAAACTCATGCTTTTATTTCTTTTCTTATATAGTATTGAATGATGCAGAGAGAGATCCATGAACAAATAAAGTTGATTAACTGAAGTTTATTTGATATACTTTCTTTAAGTTATATCAATGCATGTATTGTGTACTCTTATTTTACAAGTACAAGAAAAATACAAAAAATAAAAAACTTCAATAAAGATAAAATTTAATTATTGTTAAATGAATAGTGATAGATGTTTTATGATAGAGAAATATTAGTTGTTAAAACCAACACTTCTAATTTTGTGAAAATTTAATGGTGAGAATTTGTCCAAAGCTACTTTTTGTTAATTAAAGATAAAACTTATATTTTTGCTTTAGTTTTAGTTTATATGGAGTGGAACACTTTGCTTAAAATGCTTAAGAATTAATGAAACAATAATTCATTAACAATTTATAAATATCACTTATATTTGGCTAAATCTTGTGATGTGAGAATTCTTTACTTTCAAAAAAGCAAATGAAACGCCTTATATGTTTAATATTTTTATTAAAACTTATTTAACTTTAATTTTATAAACTTGGTCATATCAAAAAATACATTAAAAAAACATCAAAATTGAGGCTTATTTGAAGCAATTTTTTTACATTGTTGAGTGGAGCACCAGTTGTCAAATTTATGTTACAAGCTATTAGTGAACCTGTCACCGACAATGATACTAGCTCCAGTAATTTTAATCAAATAGAAACCACTTTTGTTATTCTTAAGACTTATATATTGGTTGAATGTGGTAAAGTTCTTGCATGCTAAACAAAAATTGAGATTTGTGAAATGTTGAAAAATTTCTAGCTTTCAAAAGAAGAGGTTTCTTCTTCCTACTTACTTCGATCGAAGACTTTGATTAATTTCTTACCTTTTACCTTTATTTTGTTACTTGAAAATGAGTGTTATGTTTTTTTTACGACATAATGATGATGTTTTCTTGTTCTACTTTTTCTATCTAGGTTCATGATGTCTATCTTCATGGGTATGTGTCTTTTACATCATCTAAGTAATTTTTCACTAAAGATGTTCTTTAAATGAATATAATATCATATACAAGTTTTGTTTGTTCAATTAATTCTATTAGCATTTACCATTAACTCCCTTTCAAACCTCTTATTTTCTTTTTATTTTATTATTACTTTTCCTTCCTACATGATTTGCATGCATTATTTGACTTGTTTATAACATCAAGTTTCCTTCAAACATCATTTCCTCGCAAAATAGCATGCATTTGAATGTATCCTTGATTATTATGTTTAATTGTTTTCTCAATTTCCCCCTTTCAAGATTTTCATGCATGACTCAGCTGACTAACTTGGAATAAACATTAATCCCTTCCAATTTTAACCCTCCCCCATTTCACCTATTTTTCCTTTTGTATACCTTGATGAATATTTAGATTAGGAATTCATTGATTACTTCACAATTTTATTTTAAATTATAACAAGCTTACATTTCATCAAGTTGTAAGGCTAGAAATGAGTCAATTGAGTTGATCTAACTCGACTTGACAAGTGATTCAACAAAATTTGGTTCCACATGTGTGTGTGAGAGAGAGAGAGAGAGAAAGTATAAAAAGTATTATGTGAGAATTCTTGTATATTGTGAGAAGTGAAAAGTTTTAATTATGGTTATTAAATTAAAACTACAAGTTCAAATATTTGACATAGGCATGTGTTTTATTTATTTCATATTTCTATTTTAGTAGGATGTTTTTCATCTTCACTTATCTACTTTAATTTTTTTAAAATCTTGCTTTCATGGTTGGATTCTACATCTTTTAAAAGCAAATAATTTTTTTTGCAAGTTTCACTTGTACTTGTTTGGCTTAATTTAATGCTTTATTTTTTTTATTTTACTTAATTTAACACTTGAACCATTTGTCCTTGTCCTTTCTTTAAAATTTATAAATACACCTTATTAACACTTATAATTTCACGATTTATGTCTATCCTTTTTTATATGACATCATATTACTTTTCAAACTCAAACTTCCCTCATTTTCTTTCTTTAAGTGTCAAATAGCATGAGATGCACATACATCCTTTTTCTATTGAAATACATGTTTAGTAACTATTATAGTTTTACTCATTTGAGTTATGACAAATAAAATCATTGATGAATTACAAAGATGATTGTACCTAGTTGTTTATATATATATATATATTTTTAGTAATGAGTAATGAAAGAAATTGTACCTAAAGAGAACATATATAAATAAGTATTTCTAATATAATATATATATATAGTTAGTTAGTTAGTTAGTTAGTTAGTTAGTTGTTTCACTTTATTGTTACATATTTAAATAGGATAACATATGATTGTACCTAAAGAGAAATCTTACTACTTAGGTACAGCTTAGGTAATGTTACATATTTTTTAAACAATTTTTAAAGAACATATAATACTAAATGATTTTCATCATATAATAGGTCATGAGCCTTCAATTTGCTACTGTGCCAATATAAAATTTGACTAAATATACTTCATAAATGTTATATTCTAGTATTTTGGTTGTATAACAGAAATAACCCTTTGAGATTTTGGATTATATCTCCGTTTGATTGAGATTTTGGATTATTTGAAGGTTTTATAAATGGTAGATATTAATTGAGATTTTAATTTAGCCAAATGTGGCTCAACCCAATCCATTTACACCCCTAGTTGACTATTTTTAGTGAAATTTTTAAATCATATTTTTTCATCCACAATATTCAAATTTGAGACATTTATTTAAGGAATTTGAGCTTAGTTCACACCAATTACATGTTAATGCAATTATACGATTTTAATCTAATGTAAGTCTTATGTACTAGTTCAAATTGATTTCCTGCACTAGTTTTCACCAACTTTAGTTTTTTTTTTCTTTTGAATTTTATTGATTCTGAAATGAGGTGATTTTTTTATAGTTAACAAATTGATCAATTCCCAAATCCCAATCAAACAAGCCAGTTTGATTCCTTCGTTAAATCATTAATCTATATTGAAGGTGGAATTTTAGTATTGATATGCCTTTCTTGGATTATAAGTTGATTGTATAAATTGTTATATCTATAACTTAAAACTATACTTATATATATATATATATGTATATATATATATATAAATTAAAGATAAATATTTTTTAACTGAGATGAATACTATAATTAGTCTATTAAAAAAATTATAGACAAATATATATGACCATGTTTAGTATATCTATAGTACAAAGTAAAAGGTTTTGTTAAAACAAAAAAAAAATGTGGAAAACAATCGATGGGGAACAAAGTAAATAGTCAAATGCAAACATTCTCAAGACAGTAAGATATATATAGATGATTTGTCCTAGTCCTCCATTTGATATGGTCTAAATTAAAAAGCTAGAATTTTTTATAGATAATAAATAATAATAACAATAAAAGGTTATATCTATAATTTATAGCTACAATCTTTTTTGAGCCTATTGTATCTAAAGTAAGTCTATATCTAGAGTCTAGTAATAAAAAATGTGTGGCAAAAATAGTAAGAAACAAAGGGCAATAAAAAGTAATCTTTCAAGCAATTGTTAAAGAACATATAGTGTTAAATGATTTTCATTATACCATGGGTCCTAAGCCTTCAATTTGTTACTATACCAATAAATTTCTTGACTAAATATACTTTATAAAGGTCATATTCTAGTGTTTTGGTTATATTCGCATTTGTTTTGGTTGTATAACATTAATAACCCTATGAGATTTTGGATTATATCTCTATTTGATTGAGATTTTAGATTATTTGAAGGTTTTATAAATGGTAGATATTAATTGAAATTTTGGATTATATCTCGGTTGTTTTTAATTAAGTATATCCTGTTGTTAATCTTTATCCTTTATATCGCACATGTTGTCTTAGACAAATGGCAAATAAAAGTTGTATCGAAAGTGTCAATACCTCAAGTCCTCTGCCACCACCTATTTATCCTCATTGTCTTATTAAACCTGCACCTGCTGAAGCTCCACCACTATTAGAAAAAGCGCAACAGATTCCTACACAGCACAGGCCAAAAGCTCGATCCTCACAAGTAAAGGTGCTAAAAAGAAAACCTACCAGAACTTCTTATAGTGTTTGGGTTCACTTTGATAGGGTAAATGATAATGCTTTTTGCAAGTATTGCTGCAAATCATACAAGGTTAATAGTTCTAAATATGGAACCAATAATTTGATAAAGCATGTGAGAGATTGCCAGAAATATCCTAATAGGAAGTTGATAAGAAACAAAAGACTATTGCTCTCAGAAATGGATGTGAGGGTGACCCTAATGTTGTTAGTATGAAACTTGTTGAATTCAATCAAGATCGGACTCTTATAGCACATGCAAAGATGATAATTATAGATGAATTTCCTTTTAAATTTGTTGAAAATGAAGGGTTTGGGAAGAATATGGAAGAAACTCAGCCCTATTTTAAAATTCCTTCTCATGTGACTCTTACTAGTTATTGCATTTTAGTGTTCAATAATGAAAAATAGAAGTTGAAATGCTTGTTGTCTACAAATTAAAAAATGGTTTCCCTTATAATTTATACATGAACATCAATCCAAAATGTGAATCACATGTGTGTGACAACTCATTATAATAATGAAGCATTTAGGTTGCATAAGAAAATATTGAAATATTGTTGACCAAAAAGGTGAAACCATAGGATAACTCTAGAGAATTTCTTAAAAGAATGAGGAATTGAAAAAAAAAATTGTGTAACAATGGATAATGCAAGTGATAGCAATGTAACCATTTCATATTTAAGTAGAGGTATAAGTGTTTGGAATGGTCATACTTTGTTGAATGGAGAGTTCGTGCATGTGCAATGTTCCACTCAAATTTTGAATTTTATTGTGAGTGATGAGTTGAAGGAAATTGACACATCAATTAGTAACATAAGGGATGCATGTAAGTTTTTTAGGTCTTCTCCAAATAGGTTGACAACATCTAAGAAGTGTGCGAAGGAAGTTAGTGTAAATGGTAAGACAATGTTAACACTTGATATGTCAACAAGGTGGAACTCCACTTATTTGATATTAGATGTTGCTGAATTTTGAACAAGATTTTTATCGCTTTGAGTATGTTGAGGCTGCATATGTGTTCACTCCTCTTACTAGTGAAGGAGGATGTCCTAAAGAGGTTGACTAAAAATGTGTTTGTGCTTTTGTGAGTTTTTTTAGAAATTGGTTTCTTTAAGATGTTGGTTAAAATTTAGAAATGCCTGAACCAGTGGAAGCACAATAATGATCCAATGATACAAAAGATAACAACTAATATGCAATTGAAGTTGAATAAGTATTGGGAGAGTGGTTAGATCAACCATTTTTTGTTTGTTGTTGCTTTTCTTGATTCACAAAACAAATTTGAGTATATTGAATTATGTTTTAAGAAAATGTATGGTGTTAAGAAAATCAAAGACATGATGATAAAATTGGATGATCTCAGAAAAATTATTTGCGGAATATACAATACAACATCCAATTTCCATTGATGGTAGTACTTCTAGTACTTTAGCTTCAACCATTGCCTCAACAACTAATGCAAACAATGGTGATGAGGATGAGGACTGGGACAATCAATTTAGATTGAAAATAAAGAAAAAACATGGTGAAGAGAAAAGAAATGAGTTCGAAAGGTATTTGGAGGATGACATTGAATAATACAACCCTAGATTTGACATTTTGGCATGGTGGAAAATGAAAGCAACCAAATATCATGTTCTTTTTTTTCATGGCTATAGATATACTTGCCCTTCTAATGTCTACTGTGTCATTTGAGTCCTCATTTAACACAGGAGGTCGAGTACTTGATCTATTTCGTAGTTGCTTGAGTTCCACTACAGTTGAAGCTTTGATTTATGCCCAAAATTGGCTTAAAACTGGTAAGTAAAATGTTAATGATTTGTGAGTTAAATTAGATGAAACAAAAAATATTGAGTCAAGTATGAAAATTCCTAGTTTCTTTTTTTTTTTCATTTGTTTGCAATATTTTGTTCTAATGATATTTTTATTTTTATTTTTAGAGTTGTATGGTTTACTATTGTTGGGACTAATACTAGGACTACTATTGGGATATCTAGTATGGGGGTTAGGACCACTAGTTCTTAAGGTAATATTTTCACTGCTTTAAATATAATGACTATATGAGAAAGGAACTATTGGATATTTAACAAACATGTAAAATGTGTGTCTTATTTATTTGAATTTTGTTATTGATATATACTTGCAAGGAGTGTGATCTGACATTATGGTTGTCCAACATTGCAGTGTTTGAGCAACTATCCAACATTGGATCATATGGTTTTCCAAGTCTAACAAATTGCACTATTTTCAGTTTTACTTTGTATTAGACTATTAGTATTTGCTATCCAACAAACTGCATTATTGTTTGTATCACTATTGCTGGGTGTGTGAAGTACTTATGAGAAACACCCTCAAAGTGGTGAGATATATTATGTCATGGACAAATTGACAATGGACATGAAGGATGTGAGTTATAAGTCATGAAACAATTCAAATTTTAAAAAAAGTCCATTTGAGACTAGTATATACTTATTATTCAATTTGTATTAATTTTTGCAAAATAAATTTATTTTTAAAATGTTGTGACCTAATTGACCCAACCTAACACATTCATGACCAAGTGGTTTGAGTTGAGTTTGGTACAAAATTTGTCAAATCCAACCTAATATAACCCAAAAAAATTTATTGGGTTGGATGACGGGTTTATCCAAACCCGCCCCAACCAAACCCATGTACACCCCTAGTTAAGGTAACGCACGACAAATTGGTTCACTATGTTGTGCAAAAAAGGGGGTGCAAGCTTGAGCGACACTGGTTGACACTATTGCAAGAGGTTTCTAGATGCTCTCGTAAAAAATCACGCTAAAGCTTTTGCATATCTTGTTAAAAGATACGATATTAAAAAGACAAAATTTGATGTTAAGAAGATGTTCAATCATGTCACATAGCGGGAAGGAAAAACATGGTCTGTTATATTGAACGAGTGTTAGTTATAGCGAGGGTGGAACTTTTCAAGCTTACAAATATCCTTTCTCCTACGTCCTCACAGTGTGTGTTCATGTCCACATCAACCCATATCAGTATGTAGACTTGTAGAAAATTGAACACATCATTAATGCTTATTCAAGCAACTGGAACCCCTTGGCTCTAAGGAAACCATTCCGGAAAGGAGTGGACCTATTATTGTTGTGGATGAATCCAAAATATGTGATAAGGGTCAACCAAAGTCTACACACACAAGGAACAAAATGGATTAGACACAATCCCAACTTACACAAGCATATAGTTAAGGCAGGCATCAAGGCCACATCAATACTAATTGTCCACAAAATTGACATCAATGTGTCCATTGTAATTTTAATGCATTTTGTTGTTCTTAGTTTTTTCGATTTTCAATTTTTAAATTTTTTCTACCTACAATATAAAATTATTTGTTTTTGTAAAACAAAAATCAATATCTTTACTTTAAAAGGGAAATACAATAAATTATCAAAATATAGAAAACACATAAACATTACTTAAATATTATCATCTTTTTAAATAAAATCAAGGAAATACAATATTAAAACTTAAAAATATTAACACATACACATTAAACCCTAACACGTAAAGGATAACCCTAATCACTAAACTAAAATCTCAAATAAAATAAATTGAATACAATATATGAAATCGTCCTTGGGTTGACAACTTACCCAATCCCGTAACTAATTCAAAATACTTATTCTAGTGATTTTGAATAATAAAAAAAAAAACCCATTAGGACTACATCCTAACCATGAGCTTTAAACATTGAAATGAAGCTGGTGTAGCACCACTTTAGCATGGCGCTACCTGATGAAACATCATAGCGTGGTGCCTCCTATTCATGTTTTTTTTTGGGGAAACAATCTCAATGGTAACATGGGTTAGGGTGACGCTTCCAGTTAGAACATGTTTGACCGATGCCTTCTATATCCTACATGGCCAAAATCCTCCGTTCTAATAAATTGTCAATTGATCCACCCATTTAGGTAAATAACTAAAATTGTAAATAGGGATGAAAATGAGGCAGATTATTTATTAGGGGTCTTTGGCCTAACCTATTTAAGGTCTGGTCTATTCTAACTTGTTTATTAAAAAGACTAGACTAAGACTTTTTGAAAAACATCTTTAAATAAAAAAGGCTAGACTAAGGTTAAAAAAAGTTGTTAGACCATATATATATATATATATATATATCCATATATATATATATGAGATCCTTTTGTACTGGTGTAAAACTTTATAGTTTTACACCATTCAATAACTTTTTACTGGATAAGTATTTTACAAAATTCACCGTTAGATTAAAAGCTTATATCATGTAGATCACATGTATCAAATTTCACAAAAATCCGAAATCATTTGAAACCTATTTGATATATATATATATATATAAATTAACGGTATATGAATTTCTAAAATATGTGAAAATTAGACTATTTGATATCACCACACAAATGATTTCGGATTTTTGTGAAATTTGATACATGTGATCTACATGATATAGACTTTCAATCTAATGATGGATTTTGTAAAATACTTATCCAGTAAAAAATTATTGAATGGTATAAATTTTACACCGATGTAAAACAATCTCATCTATATATATAATCAAATAATAATAAAAGAACGGGTAGCTTCTCCCTCCTTCGGACGGTTCGGCTTCTCTTCTCCCTGCTTCGGAAGGTTCGGCAGCTGCTGCTTAGCTTCTCTCAGCTTCGGCCTCACCTTCTCCCAGCTTTGGTCCACTATCACACCTCAGCTTCTTCAGCCGAACGTGGGGCAGAAGCAAAAACCCACAAAAGGAAGCGCGAAAATCTTGGGACAAGGAGGCCGAAACTTCCTCACTAACTCTGCTAACATTCACCTACTCCTCTTCCTCACCTTTGCGTTATTTTCACTCTCAGTCTTTCTCTCTCAGCAAAAATCAATTCCGTTCTCTTTCTTTCTCTTCTACACTTCCTTCTCCCTCTCTGTGCTTCCTTTGTTTCTTCTTCTTTTCTTTGTTCTGTTGGTTGCATTTTTTTGTCTCCCTTATACCTCTTCTATTTACAAAGTTTGTGCTTTTTTCACGTTCTGAGTATGTTTTGTTTGCGTTTTTTTATTTGGATATTTGTTTTCTTCAGATGAAATTGAGGGTGGTGGCGAAGGATAACACTACCACGAGGTGCTACCACGGAAGCCGAGAGCACAAGGTGTCTGTTTCTATTCTAATTTTTATTTATTATTTTGAGCAAAACTGCATATTTTTTCTTTCCTTTTCTTCAGCGTTCATTCATTCTGGAAAAACTAAAACACGGTAAAATTGAATTCAACAATTAAAAAAAAAATATTTCTCTGTTCAATCAGAAGGTAAAAAAAAATGTGAAAGCTGATTATAGGAAGAAACAAATGAAATAAAAAAGAGAGAGATTCTTCTTCTGTCTATATTGACTTAGAACTTTCCCCAGAAGTTACTTTCTCTTTCTTTTCCTCTTTTTCCATGTAAGAAACATAAGGTAATGGGACATTACAGGATCTCAGTTCCTAATAAAAAAAGCTGTTCGGCAGAAATATATGTTTTGACTTTTTGAGTTATCCAAGATTAAGGCATTTTTTTTCTTATATTTCCTGATTGATAATTTATTTGTGTACTAATTTTTTTGGTTTATATTTTCTCTATCAAAATATGATTATGAACTAGCTGGTGTTGCAAGTGGAGCCACTAGAGCAGCTTTGACTCAGCATTTTGCTCTTCAGGATAATGCTGCATATATATCTGCAAAGGTTCAAGTTACATTTATTCTAACTGTTGTTCATTATCTGAGAGTTAAAGTCTTTAATGAGTTGTGCATTTTTTTTATATGTATGTATATTTTGACTTATTAACATATATCTATAGGAAGGAAGTCAGGAAACCGTGGCCACAATGATTGGCATGGCACTGGGAATGCTTGTTGCTCGCCTTACCATTGGACACCCACTAGCCATTTGGTTTTCTTTTTTATCTTTGACCGTGTTTCATATGTATGGTACGTCTCTAAATTGTAATGAGATTGAATTTCTATTGTTTTGAGCTTATTAATGAGATTGTAATATATTACTTCCTCAGTAATTGAAAACATTATCTGTTATCCTTAAATCAATCCCATTTTATTTGAGAAGTTAGAGACCTCATATTTTAATCTGAATGTATATGCCTGCCTTTTTTTAAGCATAGTTCCCTCCCCCCAAAATACACCGGCTAAATAGCACCAGCATTGTATATCAAAACCTGATAATAAAAATGATGTGCTTTCTCCATGCAGCAAACTACCAAGCTGTTCAATGCCTCACATTGAACTCATTACAATTTGTGATTCCCCCAGTTTAGACACCAATACTGTACATTGGCAATGCAATTCCAAGTTTTGCATTCTTAACTCATCATTTGTTGTTTGAAAAGTTTTAGATTCTTCAATCAAATTTGCATTTGTAGCTTGTAATTCCAAGTTGGCTACTCTCAGAAAGCTGCACCCTTCTTAGGCTACTATCCATTTTTTCTGCATGCTCTCATCCTTTCTTTTCAACTCAACCTTTTGTGTCTCGTATAATGCTTCCATTCTCCTGGGAATCATTTGTCAAATCATGAAACTTCATGTCATTTGGAAAATCAGTTGAACAATTTGAAGAAATTTTGGATTGCAGATAAGTAGCTTCAGTTTCCAGTTCTAGCTTGGAATACCTTGGACAGGTTTTCTCCTTCCGTAGCATATTGTCAGATTTCAGCTGGTAGGTCTCTTCAGATTCAACCTATTGTTGATTTTTAGTTGGTGGCGGAAAATCAGATATCAATTTTGCATTTACATTTCTCAATTCCTGACTAGAAATGCAGAATATATTTTCCATTAGACTGCAATCTCTTACTTCATTCTGAAATGCATTATCAACTCTGATTCTACTCCCGTCCAACTCATCTTGAGAATTAATGTCATACTCAAAGGAATTAGCTTTTGTTTCAAAAGACTTCTTCAAGAGGATAATGCTACACAGGATTGCCTCAGTCAATTCCTTCAAATCTATTTTACCTGCATCTTTTGAGAGCTCTGATATACTGAAACAACTCTCATTTTGGGTTAATGTCATTTGACCCAAAAGAGAATCTTGACCCCTCAGATTCTCTACTGAAAGCTTAAACTGCTTATATAACTCAAGGAACACTTCAGTGATGTTGATATTAGTATCAGAGTGAAACAGAGGAAAGTTAGAAGAAAAGGAACCAGAAATGATCAAATCCTTTCCGGACTCTCCATGCTTCTCACAAAATTCAGCTTCAAGATCTTGCACCTTTGTGTTAAAGCTAAGATTTCATTGCCAAAAGCATAAACACCATCGGATAACTTCTTTGCAAAGTTGGTGAACAGAACTTCGTATAATATGTAGTATCAACGGTAATGCAGAGCTTGTAAGTTACATTCAACAGATCTCCAATTACAGAATGATCTTTTATAAGCTTCCAAAGTTAGTCACATCATAATACCAATTGCTTTGTTGAACGTTATTGTAGGAACCAAATCAACCAATGGAGTTCAAGCAAAAGAAAATGTCAGTTGAGCAGATTATATGCTGCAGCCACATCGCCTCATTTTACCACCTATTGAAGACAATATAAGTGTTACAAGGAGGAATGAAGATGGAAGAAGCCATTGCCAAAGCCAAATTAAATGCTTCTTTGGGTGGAATATCCGGGTTCCAAACCACCTTGGTCCAGCATAGCCCGGGCTTGACAATCCTGAAATAAGCTAGAGCCACGTCACACTTCCACCAGCCGAGGCCGAGTTCCCCTCTCATCCAGGATGGAAGGACCATCTCGGCCTGATCCGGGTTCCCCTCACGCATCCAGGATTGAAGGACCATGCTGGCTGGTCCGGGTTCCCCTCTTTACTAATCAACGTATCCCGGAGCCACGTCAAACTTCCACCAACTGGGGCCGGGTTCCCCTCTCTCATCCAGGATGGAAGGACAATCTCGGCCTGATCCGGGTTCCTCTCACACGTCCAGGATTGAAGGACCATGCTGGCCTGGTCCGGGTTCCCCTCTTTACTAATCAACGTATCCCGGATTGAGAACAGCCTCTTAATGAGTGTCGAATCCGACTAGGAACACACATACTGCCAGGCTGGGCTGCCCTTCATGTAATAGTGATGAACCCATTTCACCCACATGGATTCCTTGTTGCTAGAAATGTCCCAAAGCGTTACAGTCCGACACAAGTGCACCCCCACAGTCAAACTCCACATGCGCAATCGGCCCCATAATAATAAACAAAAAAAAACTCACTCCGCCGCCGTAACGGTTCCGTTCCGCAGCCGTTTCAGCTCCTCCACCACCTCCCTCGCGTCCGGCCGGTCGTCCTTATCCGCCGCAACACACCGAAAGCGAGCTCCGCGACGGCGGCGACAGTCTCCGCTCTGCTCCATGACTGTTACTTTTCTCTTATTTGGGAAGGATATTCTGAGACTGGATAAAAGGAGTTTGAAGGTTATATATGTAAAACAGGACAAAGGAGGCCGTGAACTTGATTGGGCATGCAAACAAATACAATTTGGTGGAGGGGTTTGTCTTGTATGTGCTGTTTTTGAAGTTATATTTTCACTATTGGGACCAAAATGAATAATTTCATATCTATCTCTTTTTTTTTTTTTTTTTTTCAGGTCTAGGAAAAAGGTTTTTTTATATAATCATTCAATTATAATTTATAATATATAATATATAATAAATTTATTAATTTTAAAAAAATTATTTTAAATAATTTAAATATTAACATATAATTAAATGATAATGTAAAATAATATAATTGCATAGTTATTAAATAATAATAATAATAATAATAATAATAAATTTATTTCAGGATATTTTTCTGTAGCTAACTAGCAATAGTACCATGCTTCAGCCTTCAGCAACATGCGTGAAAATTACACATAAACCTCCAGTTCTAGAAAATAATAATAGTCGACAATCAATATCAATATTATGTTCTAAGGATAGATCTATTCTATGGTAAATTAATGCACCTATATAATAGCACAGATTAAAAAATGTTGATAATTTAGTCTGCTTGTATCCAAATTAATGCACTTGCGCAAGGATTAAATTACTTTTAGGTGAGACATTTTTTTCCTGGAAATAATATTTAGTTAATATATTTGTTAGAAATAAAATATATTTATTTATATATTTGTTACAAAATAATTTAGCTAATCATATTTATTTAATTTATTTTCTAGAAAATAAATATTATTAGAAAATAATTTAGTTAAAATATTTAAAATTAACCTCAATTCTTACTATAATTAATAAGATTAGTAAATGTTTATTTGTTTTGATGCAATAATAAATTTATATTTTTGATAAGTAGTTTTGTTATATATGTTTAATATGAAGTACTTTTAAAAAATTTAAACATATAAAAAAATACATTTGGATCAAAACAAATAATCATTTAAACATGTGTTCAGTCCACAAAATATCACTAATTTTTTTATCCTTTAATTATATTTTTTTTTGTTAATTGGAGAAATTTGAATTCAAATCTCTCTCCTTCTTATTTCAATCACCAAACTTCGTTATAACTCTTTTTTTATGTTTTGCCTATCCAGTCCTGTTATTTAATTCATTTTTTTTCATTTTTATTTTGATTTTAAAAAAAACTACAAATGATGTAAATAGTTAATTGTATATGGTCAAAGAGGTGTATTTTATTTTCTCTCACATTTTTTTATCCTAATGTGGTGTGTATCTTTTTTTCTAAATTTCAGATGTGATTTATTCTTTAAAAATTGGCATATATGTAATTATAATTGTTCTGTTCGTGATAAATAGAAATGTCCAGCAAGTGTGTTGGTGATTTGCTATTGGATCAAATTCGTCCTCCCTCCTTCTGAGAATATTTATGATGACAAAATACCTCAGAGAAGATGATCTCAGTGCTTTTAGAGGAATAACACCACAATGGACGTGAGGTGTGTGCACTGTGTGAAGGAAATAGAGGGTCAGAATTGTGTAAATTTTTTCCTCTGTATTCACCTTCTATTTATACTACGTTTACCTCTCAATTGATCGTGGTCTGTTTCTGAGAATCGCGGTCGACGTCGTAATCGTTAGTGTCATATCTTTGAACTAGTCATGGTCCACGACTACCTCTTCAGTTGAAGTTGATCACCCACTACTCCTTAATGGGCCTTGCGGTTAAGCTCATTCCTTGTTTCCGTAATAGTTGCCCCCTAGCCCGGTTATCAAGGATTCTTGATAGCCAGGATGTATTCAAATCAATGTGTATATCAGAAGTAGGGATTGACTGAAATCTTTTGGAATGTACCTTTATTCACCTCGGCCGAATTCAACAATTCTCTATCTTGAGTTAATCACAGTGCTCACTCCTGACGGGAGGTTCTGAGGGGCCATGATGTCGGGGTGTTATATCAAACCGGATTGAGGCATCTGGCCTACCTCTGGGAAACCGGGGTGACGTTTGGGCCGAGCCGCTGATGTGACTATCCGAGCTAGATGCATCGTATTCTATTGCCCGGGGCAGGGAGAGTTATTATGACACATCGCCATTATGTCTCATTTGTAATTGTAGTTTGCGCATTAATCTTTTCGTCGTTTCATTTCACGCTTTAATCATTACATTAAAGTTTCCTTTCCTGTTTTGTCCCCAACTTTTGGCTGCACTTTACCTTTCTACCCTTATTGACGTTTCGTTTGTGCCAACTGTCCCTTGTGTTGTTTCACGCTGCTTGGTGGTTACACTCTCCCCCCTATATTTCGAATTTTTCTCTTCAAAGGTAATTTCTTCCACCTATGCCCCTTTACGAACATTCTACCCTCATTTCTCTCTGCAAATTTCCTTCCACATCTACGCGCCCTTCCTCTTGCTACTCACCGTCCTCTACTGCCCAGTTCCTCTAGATTTTCTACACGCCAGGTATTGTTGTTTCTGTCAACTTCTTTTAATAGTTTAAGTCACAATTCTTTTCTCATTTATTCGTATCATTTGCTCTTCTCCCTTGAAGCAACCTTATTTCTGAATTTTAGTTGTTGAGTATCTATTCTTGGGTTTCTGGGCTTTTATTCTTAGGTCACGTCCTTCGTTCTTTGTCTCTCTAATCTTGCATTCTTGCGATTCTTCCTTTTCCTACAATGAAACTCACTCCTGAGGAGGAAGAACATTTGCGAAAAACCGTTACCCCCAAAGTTGGGTGGTGGTTTTTTGGTCTGCGCCTTTCAGAGGAAGAAAGGGAAAAAGATCTTCTACGTGGCTATTCTGGTGGGTCTTCTACTACCAAGAAAAATAGAATTCCTGTGTCTGCTACCTGAAACACTAGTACCTCCGGTCGCGATGCTTTGGCGCTGCCCAAACTGAATATCCCCCAATCCAAGTTTAGGAGTTTTTCAGGTTCTGAATCCAAGCGATCCAAATTTGCCCTCGGGGGTGCTTCTCGCAGTCCCCCTTGTCCTCTTTGGAACCTCTACCAGCCCATCACCCTTCAAACACAAATAACACTTTTGAAATCCGATATGACTCTTGTTTTGATTGTGTTTCTGAGAGTTACCATTACTTGCGTCTTGGGTCTGACACGATGGCTAAGTCAATACATGGGTCGTGCCGGCACAATCCTATACTCGTCCCCAAGTCGACAACCACTCTCCGGGCTGAGGCGTTGGTGGAGAGGTTTTATATCTGGTCGGTCGATCTTGCTGAGGTCCACACTATAGTTCCTACTATTCGTCCGCCTTGTTTTTCGCCTTCAGGTATGGTTTACTGATCCTTTTTCCTCTTTTACATAGGTATATATGGATCCACCATCATTAGAGATGGTTGCTGAGCCCCAATCAGCCAGGTCCTATTCAGACTGTCCTCCTGTGTTAGCCTCCAAATTCCCCTGGGTCACGTATGAGGTGTTGAACACCCTGTCTTCCCTACAGCCAGAAACTATTGCTGTCATCTCGGTCGGAAATCAGGATGGCTTTTCCACCCGTACTCCTAACCCGGCTGAACCAATATGTTCGGATAGGGAAGGGGCAGAACCTAATTTTTTCTTCTTTTATAAAGATGTGATCACTCGCTTAGGCGTTCGTTTTCCTTTCTCCTTCTTTGAGATGGAAGTTTTAAACCACCTTCATATTGCCCCTTCACAGCTTCACCCCAACAGTTGGGGGTTTGTCAAGTCCTTCGAATTGTTTTGTCAGGACTTGGGAATCCCCTGTACTGTCCCCCTCTTCTTTTATTATTTTTGTCTCCATACCGAAAGGACGGGGAAAGAGCCCCCTAGTAGGAAGGGGTGGGTTTCCCTCTGGGGTCGTTCAAAGTGCAAGCTCTTCACTATTTATACTGAGTTCTTCAAAAACTTAAAAAATAAATATTTTAAAGTTGTTGCCGAACCCGGCAAACAACCCTTCTTCCTGTCTGGTCCCGAGTCCATAGATGTTGAGTGGAAGTTCCTGTTGTATTGGTCCCGGGCTCATCACGAACTCCCCATGGCTTTGTATCGATTTTTGGAGGAGGATCTGTCAGATTCAAATGCGTCATTTGTGTTCCAGATCATGGAGTATGTGCGAGCCTATGGCTCACCGGATGCTGTTGGCTATATCCGCTAACTTTAGGCCGAGTTATCTACAGACTGTAGTATGACTATGCCTAAGTTATCGGTGTGTTGCATGTGTTGTTGTTGGATTTGACAATTTGTCTTTGTTTTGCAGCTGACGACCTGGGACCCCAACCTCCATCCACCACCAAGGCCAAGCAAGCGACCCCTCCCACGAAAGTGATCCCACCAAGGCCAAAGGAGACCGGATCTGGCGCCCTGTTGCGACGACTAGGTCTAAAGCTGCCCCTGCTAGTACGGTCAAGGCCACAAAGCGGAGCCAACCTCCATTCTCGGGCACGTTGGACAAAATCAAGAAACGCAAGGTTGCTCCGCCGGGTTCGCTGGCTCAAGAGCGAAATGTGGCTGCTGCCGAGGTTACCATCCCGGGCCCAGATGATCCTGTTGCTGCTCTCGCAGTTTCCGTTGTCGAGGTCGCCATCTCGACACCGGCCGATCTTGCTCCTGCTCTTGCGCTATTTCCACCACCACCGGCTTCTTCATCCCCTCCCCCTTATGATTCAACTGCTCGGCCTGCATCGGGGAATCTCTGGGAGGAAGGGGTTACCAGTGACTTGTTTAGGATAGCCAAAGCCCCCGTCCACTTCCACGACTCCAGCCGGCTCCGAGAAGAAGATTATGTGGAGCTCGGCCAAATTGAGGAAAGTCCCTTCAAATATGTGGCTTTGTTGCAGAGTCTGGCGTATTTGAAAGCCACACATAGAAAAACTACGAAGGAACTTGATGCCACCCAGGAAGAAACCAAGAAAACCCATGAGGAACTTCTCACTACTCAAGAGGAAACGAAGAAGACTCATGAGGAACTTCTCGCGGTTCAGGCTTCCAATGCTGCTTTGCAAGAGACCAACATTCGCCTGGGTCTGGACCTAGAGAGTGTGCTGAAAAGTACTGAGCGTGCATTGTCCAGCCGGGAAGCCTTACGCAATAAAAATTTGATGTTGACTTCGCAGTTGAACGAGCTAAAGACTCTGTTGGAAAAAGCAGAGTTGGAGCGTAAGGAGGCGTAGTCTCAAGCGTGGGCGGCCGAGGAAGAGATTGTTTTGGCGAGGGAGGCGCTAGCAACGGCAGTGGAAGGGTCCTTTAATAACACGCTGGAGCATATACGCTGCTTGAATCCCGGGGTGGAACTCAACACGGATGGGATGCATTTTCGAGCTTATGTGGATGATGGTAAGTTGGTTCCTCTATCTACACCTGAAGATTCCGCGGTTCCCATGAATGTGGATCCGACTCCAGGGGAGGAGGTGACCTCTACTCATCACTCCGATATGCAGAACCCAACCTCCGGGAAATGAGTGCTAGAAGGGTCGGAATGCCGGTTATATTTGTAATTTTTTGAAGTTATATTTAATTTGGCCGGGTGTACACCTCGGCCTTATATGTGTGCCCTACAATTATTTTTCTTAATTGCGGTACTTTATATGTTTCGCATGCTTATCATTTATTCGTTTGGTTTCAACAGCCAAGTATAATATTGTTTGAGTTTAATTGGCGTCTTGATATATTGTACCTAAACAACGCCCTGTGTAACATAATCATTATTATCAATCGACTATGTCAACCTGATCAGGGTTGGCCACACATCAGCGTCATTCGGGACGATTATATTTGTGCACCTCAGTTTGAAATTTTTTTCCACGGAAAATTTTATTGGAAATAATCATATTCATTGATAAATATAAAAAATAATTGTGTCCATGATCCTGATGAAAGAGATTCGTATGAGGAACACATACTCTCAATTAACGGGAAACACATGGATTGTAGGCAATATTAGAACTTGAATAGAAAACCAAATTTCTTCTAAAAATAATCATTGGTTGCCCCGGCCGTGACTTCATATCTCTAACTGTAGTATTGTTTCAGTTTGTCCGCGTTCCAAGTGCGCTTGATTGTCTTTTTATCAAGAGTCTCCAAGACATATGCTCCTTGGCCAAGGTTCTTCGTGACTCAAAACGGTCCTTCCCAATTAGCTGCAAGTTTGCCATCCCGGGCATTCTTGTTCCCGATGTCAGCCCTGCGTAGGACTAGGTCGCCTTCCTTGAAGCTTCTTGGTTTGACCTTCCTATTGAACATCTTATCCATAAGCTGCTTTGTGGCCATATCCCAGAGATGCGCTTTAGCCCGGGTCTCTTCTATTAGATCCAGCTCGTTGGCCAATGCCTCGTTGTTGGCGTCCTCACCTTCCAGGAGTGTGAATCTTCTTCTCCAAGAGGGTTGTCCGACTTCTATTGGTATCATAGCCTCGCATCCATATGTCATTCTAAGTGGAGTTTCCTGAGTGGATGTTTGGATTCTGGTTCTATGTGCCCAAATGACATAATACAACTGCTCCACCCAGTTGATCCCGGCCTTTTGTATCCATTTCTTCAATCCGTCTAGGATGACTTTATTGGCAGCTTCGGCTTGTCCATTGGATTGCGGATGCTCCACTGATGCAAAGTGGTGCTTGATGTGAAAGTCGGACATCATTTCCTCGAATCGCTTGTCGGTGAATTGAGTTTTGTTATCTGTGATGACTTCAGCCAGGATCCCGAATCTGGATATTATACTTCTCTCGAAAAACTTCTGGATACGGGCTGAGGTGATGGTGGATAAAAGTTCGGCTTCAATCCACTTTGTAAAATAGTCAACGGCGATAATTAACCATCTCATTTGCCCCTCAGTTGCTTTAAATGGTCTTAAAAGGTCGATTCCCCACTTGTAAAAAGGCCAAAGGGATGTGATAGCTGTTAACTCGGAGGGAGAGGACCATATGATCTTTGCATGCTTCTGGCAGCTCTTACATCTTTTCACGTGGTCTTGAGCATCTTTCTTCATGGTCAGCCAGTAGTATCACGCTCGGAGAGTTTTTGTTACTAGGGCTTTTGCTCCCATGTGTTGGCCATTGATGCCTTCATGTACCTCGGCCAGTACGTATCCTGTCTGATCAGGTCCCAAACAGAGTAGCATTTGGGTATGTGAGCCCTTACTATATAACTTACCCTCTTGGATGGTGTACATGGCCGAATCTCGAACTAACTTCCTGGCTTCCATGAAGTCATCTGATACTATTCCTTGCTCTAAATAGTTGATAATTAGCTTCCTCCAATCCGCAGTCGCCAAGATCATCATGATACAAGTGGGATGGAAAAGCTCTTGCTGAATAACGTTCTGTGATTGCTTGTGCCCTTGGTACTTGCTAGCTTGGATAATATGTCGACTCTGGCATTCTCTTCTCTGGGAATATGGGCGACGACTACTTCATCGAACTCGACAATTATCTCTTTAACTGTGGCTAGATATTTTACTAGCAAGGGTCCTTTAGCTTGGTATCTCCCTTCGATTTGGGCAGTGACAAGTTGAGAGTCTGTGAAAACCCTCAACTTCCGGGCTCCTTGCTCCTTAGCTAGCATTAGTCCCGCTATCAGTGCCTCATATTCAGCCTGGTTGTTGAACGTCGGGAAATTGAGTTGCAGCGATTGTTCAACAGATACCCCTTGCGGGCATTCAATTATGATCTCGGCACCACTTCCTTTCGTGTTGGATGAGCCGTCCACGTATAAGTTCCAGACCTCCGTGTCTTCTAATGTTGTTGGAATGAGTTATTCGATGAAGTCGGCCAAAGCCTGAGATTTGATTGCCTGCTGGGCTTCGTATTTTAGGTCGAACTCGGACAGCTGTATAGCCCAACTCATCATCCTTCCAGCCAAATCTGATTTATGCAAGATTTGCCGGATTAGTTGATTGGTGCGAACCACGATGGTGTGGCCTTGGAAATAAGGGCAGAGTCGTTTGGCGGCCACTAGGAGTGCGAACGCCATCTTCTCTAGCTTCTGATATCGCAGTTCTAAGTTTTTAAGTGCCCGGCTAATAAAATACATCGGCAATTGTGACTTACCGCTTTCTTTAACTAACATGGCACTGACCACTTCTTCTCCCACTGACAGATCTAACATTAATGTCTCGCTGGGCTCCGGTTTAGATAAGACAGGAGGATAGGTGAGACATTTCTTAATCTCCTGGAAGGCAGCTTCACATTCTGAGCTCTAGTCGACGCTAGCCTCTTTCTTCAGAAGTTTGAAAAAGGGTAGAGCCTTTTCCGCAGATTTCAAAAGAAAACGTGTCAACGCAGTTAACCTGCCTGTTAGCTGCTGCACCTCTTTCTTATTAGTCGGAAATTGCATATTCAACACCGCCTTGCATTTATCTGGGTTGGCTTCTATTCCCCTGTGGGTCAACATGAACCCTAGGAACTTCCCTGCGTCACCCCGAACGCACAGTTAAATGGATTCAGCCGGATGTTATGCTCCCTTAACCTTCGGAATGTTTCCTCTAGATCTTGAACATGATTCTCGGTAGAATCTGTTTTAACAATGTCGTCTATGTATACCTCGATATTTCGGCTGAGTTGTGGAGCAAAGACTCTCGTTGATAGGTGGCGCCCGCGTTCTTCAGACCAAAAGGCATCACGTTGTAGCATTAGTTTGCCTCGCCTCCTCTGAACGCTGTCTTATCTTGGTCTTCCGGATACATGGGAATTTGGTTGTATCCAGAATAGGCGTCCATGAACGATAATAACTTGAACCCAGAGGAATTATCAACCAACTGGTCTATGTTCGGCATAGGGTATGAATCCTTGGGGCATACCTTATTAAGGTAGGTGTAGTCAACGCACACCCGCCATTTCACGTTTGATTTTTTGACCATCACCACATTCGACAACCATGTGGTATATTGGATTTCTTGTATGAAGCTGCCTCCAGTAAGTCTTTGATATGCTCATCTAAAGCTTGTTTTCGTTCTGGTCCAAGATTCCTCCTTTTCCGAGCCACTGGTTTTGAGCCGGGATACATCGACAACTTGTGGCAGCAGAAGATTGGCTGTATTCCAGGAATTTCCAAAGCCGTCCATGCAAAGACGTCTTGATCATCTTTGAGGCATTTTGTCAGCTTGGCTTTGATATTTGGGTCGGCTTCCCTGCCTATCTTGGTAACTTGGAATGCCTCGGACCCTACTTGAACGTCTTCAAGCTCGTCAGCTGGTTCTGGCCTCTATTCCTCGACATCTTCTCTCACGTCGAGCTCCACCAAACTTAATGGTTTCTTCAGTTGTTTTCTATCAGTTCTTTGTCCCTCCTGGTCTTCCTGATGTAGTCGGGGTGGCGAAGATGAGCCGCCTTCATATCCTCTTACAGCATTATAATAACATTGGCGAGATTCTTTCTGATCTCCACAAATGGTTATTACTTTGCCATTGTTCCCTACCATCTTCAACTTCTGGTGTTTGGTGGACATCAACATATACCATTTATGGATCGTTGGTCTTCCGAGGATGATATTGTATGGGGAGGTGAAATCAATGACGACAAACTTCACTCTCTCTGACTTGAACACGCCTTTTTCATCCCCAACGTGAGCCGCGGTTCGATGGAGAATTTAATTGTTGTATTTTCACCATTGAAACCTATCAGCATGGTTTTGCATGGTTTCAGGTCTATCTCTTCTAAATTCATTCTCTTGGAGGCGGTCCAAGAGATGATATCTGTTGAGCTACCGTTATCGATGAATATTCTTTTGACTCGGCAGTTGACCAAAGTCCCGGTAATTACTAGGCCATCCTCATGGCCAGGGACCACACTTTCATATCATCTTCAGTAAAATAAAGAAGGGAAAGCTCGGATTTACTACTACAGCCTTTGAATTTGGGTTGCTCCTTTATAGAAAGGACTTCTCTAAGATATTTTCGATGCGGATTGGCCGTGTCGCCTCCTCCCCCCATGGCTCCAGAAATCACATTGCATTCAAACTCCGGTTCTAGGAACTCATCATCATCATGTTTGTTTCTTTTCTCATCCCGGCTCTTCTGTAGATGAGTCTCAATCTGACTGGCCTTGCATTTGGTCCGCTGTCCTTGTGTCTTGATCACATACTGCCTTAGTTTACCTTTTCGGATAAACTTCTCTATCGCATCCCACAAGTCCCAACATTGATCAATGGTATGACCCATTTCGTTATGAAATTCACAAAATCGGGAGTGATCAAGTCTGGACTTCTTGAAAACTAGACGGGGTCGGTCCACCTTTCTCATATCCGTTAGTGCGACCTCTCTCCATACTTGTGCCCGTGATGTATTCAGTGGGGTGTACTTATCATACTTGGTCTCGTACCTTCCCAGTCTAGGGCCGGGATCAGGATTCCTACCGGGATGAGCAGTCCTGTGATGGTGGTTCCTCGAAGGGGAGTTCTTCCTTTTGGGCGTATTGGCAATCTCCATCTGCTCCAACTCCAAGTATTTCTTGGATCGCGTTCTGAATTCCAACAAGGACTTGACGAGATCTTTGTATATCGATTTGGCTAACCAGGATGATCCACTGAGCCCGGCTAATAGGAGATGCACATGAACCTTTCTTCTAAGCCTTGTACCTGTAGGGCGGCTTCTTTGAAACGATCTAAGTAACTCGCAAGGTCTCTCTGGGTTGTTGGCAGATCTTCCCCAATGCAAATTCGGATTTCGGTTGTTTCTTACTAGTTGCAAAATTTAGCAAGAATTTTTGCCAAAATCCTCAAAATTGCGGATAGAACGGGGTGGCAATGTGTGGAACCAGGTCTGAGCTGCACCGGACAGAGTGGTGACAAAGAACCGTGAGATTATCGGCTCGTCAATACCTCTAACGCACATTTGCATATCGAACTCATCAATATGCACTTGTGGGTCCTGACTTCCATCATACTTTGACAGAAAGGATCCGTCAAAGTCTTCTATGAACTGAGCATTGACAATCTCATCAACGAATGGACTGTTGTTTTGTTGTCCTCGTTGATACTTCCTTCGATATACATCGCCTCCCACTCTAGGCTGATGTACTACTTCAACGGTCGGGCTGTGCATTGATTTTGCCAGGCTTATCTCTGCATTGGTGATTCAGCATGGAGCTTCAGCGTATGTATCACAATGCCTCGAGTTACTATTTAGAGCCCGAGGCAGAGATGGTCCTCCGAGATCAAAATGATTATTTGGCCCTGGTGTGATTATGTTGGCAATGACGACAGGGACGTGGGCAGCTTGATGTCGCACCTCGGTCGTAGTCGGATGAGTAGGTTGTTCTTGGTTTCCTTCTTGGACCGAATTCTCTATACTGTCGATGCGTCGCTCCATGTACTGCATGCGCCGCTCTCCATCATGTCTCCATTTTATGCTGCGTTCCTCTAATTGCATCATCATATTATTCATATCTTTAGGGATGGCAAAGTGGGCCAGCCCACCCAAAAACGGGCCGGGTCGGGCTGGCCCACTTTTACAAAGTGGGTTGAAAATACTAGCCCGTCCCACTTTAAAGTGGGTTAGTGGGCCAGCAGACCAGCCCACTTAAAAAATAAAAAAAATATTTTTTTTAAAAAGGTAAAATAATTATTAAAAAAATTCAAATGTAATTATTTATACTAAAAATTAATATTGTACTAACTTAATCATATAACAATGATGTTTAATATATAATACATGCCTAATAAAAGTAAAAGCAAGCACGAAATACATGTTTAACAATGATTTTCAATTAGCTCCTAAGTCTTAACAAATTCTTAGAAATTTGTTTCACAATGATGCAGACAATCAAAACATAATTGTACATGTAATATAGCTCATTATTAGGTTCCAAATAAAAATGTATTAGGGTTAAGGATTCAAAATCATTCACTTCTTTTTAGTCACTCTCCCTCTAAGTTACTCATTTAATTACCTATTAAATATTTTATTATTTTTTATTGGTGGGCTGTTGCCCGGTGGGCTGGCCCACCCCTGGCCCACATTTGGCCCACATTTTTGTGGGCCGAGTTGGCCCGACCCGTTTAATAAATGTGGGCTCAAAGTCTCAACCCAGTCCACATTTTTTCGTGGGTTAAATGGGCTGGCCCGTCGGGCCAGACTCGTTTTGCCATCCCTACATATCTTCTTGCCGCTGAAGGGCATGTCGTTTCTCGAGGCATTCAATTCGAGATAGAATAGATTCAAGCACATTATTGATGAAGCGCTGAACCGATTCTCGCTCCATCTCGGCTGACGAATGTAGCGGATCATTTGGCATAACCGTTATTGGCTGTGCAGAAGATGAAGCAGTATCTGAAACTGCATCTTCCACCCGGACCGCATGTGGTGCTTTGCCGACAGGTGGTTCTTCATTCTGATGACTTCTCGTGTTTACCATCGTGAGTGGTGGGAATCGAAATTTAACGTCCCCACAGACGACGCCAATGTTCTGTTTGTGATAAACAGAAATGTCCAGCAAGTGTACTGGTGATTTGCTATTGGATCAAATTCTTCCTCCCTCCTTCTGAGAATATTTATGATGACTAAATACCTCAGAGAAGATGATCTCAGTGCTTTTAGAGGAATAACACCATGATGGACATGGGGTGTGTGCACTGTGAAGGAAATAGAGAGTCAGATTTGTGTACCTTTTTATTCTGTATTCACCTTCTATTTATACTACGTTTACCTCTCAACTGATCGTGGGTCGTAACCGTTAGTGTCATATCTTTGAACTAGTCATGGTCCACGTCTACCTCTTCAGTTGAAGTTGAGCACCCACTACTCCTTAATGGACCTTGCGGTTAAGCCCATTCCTTGTTTTCGTAACAATCTATTTTGTTCAAAAAAATAATTTTGATCCTTTAATTTCTTCTATTTTAAAAATTATGTGATTTCACTCCTTCCATTTTAAAATAGAGATATTTAGTTATTTTATTTTTAAAAATTTGTAATTTTGATCAAATTTTTAATTTTATCTATGTTTTATTTTTTTTATTTTGATTTAATTGAACCTTAAATTTAACATATTCATTTAAGATATCTTAAAAAATAATTTAATTAATTACAGAATAAAAATAAAAGAAATAAAACATATAAAAAATAAAATATCAAATCAAAATTAGGAATTTTTAAAAATACGGAATCAAAATTAAAGATTTTAAAAAAAAACATAGGAATTAACTATTTGTATTTTGAAATATGAAAATAAAATTGTATGATTTTTTAAAATAAAATAACTAAATACCTCAATTTTAAATTAAAAGGATCCAAACCTATGTTAAAACTTAAAAGTAAAAGTTAAAAGGAAGAACATGCCAAGTTCCTTTCAGCAACAAGGGAACTAAATGATGTTGAGCCCGGAATATGGTCAAGAGGTAGTAACTTTTAACAATTTTGTTTTTTATTCAAGAATTTTACCGAAGTCTTTTCACGTATGAGAAGCAAGGCTTCAAAACCAAGGAAGAAAAGATTCACTGGAGTTCGTGTATAGGTGTCCAGTAATAATCTAAAATTATTTTAGATATTGTATTTTTATTAGGGTTAAATTTTTAAGAATTATTAGATAATTTTTATTATTATTTTATTTTTTTACTGAACGGATCCTAGTATAAATTTTAAAACGTATAAATTATACAAGTTGTTAAACTGATATATATTATAAGTAGTCATAGCCTTTGTTATAAAAGTCATTATTAAATAATTACAGGTTTTTCATACATCACACTAATTCATATATATATATATATATATATATATATATCATATTTTATTACATCTTCCTTCTCTATTACATCGTCAACATCATAGTACTCCAACTACTATTATTTATTTACAAAATCCACAACTCATATCCCTTTATTTTTTTTACACATTTCCTCCAGTGCTATCCTTTTCACCAATCATGATTATGGGATTGTGGCCGGTTAGGATATACATGAGTAAATTGTAAAAAAAGGTAGTGTGGATTAAACTCCTCACTAAAGACAGAGACAGGAAAGTGAGTTCTAAAGTAAATGTGGGCACGCAGGACGGGCTGCATAGTTATAACATAGCAATTTCTGTCTTCATTTATATACCATGCTATGTCCATGCATCAAGGAATAAGATGATTGATGTCATCTAAAATGAAATGTGGAACAAATCTAGTGAGAAATAAAATTTCTCAGTAGGTAGAACTAAACCACCAAATACGTTAGTATGCTAGTAAATCATCAATATAACCAAATAAATCCATATAAGAAATTATGCAACTTTATGAATGCATGAAATGAATTTTTCTAGGATGCACATGGTCTGTACATATCGTACTGTATGTAACTACACCTCGTATTGGATGTAGACGCTGCGATCGTCTTACGCAAACATGCATGATTTATTCTGTATATCTGCATCTGGTCACTACATATCGTACTGTATGTAACATCAAATACTGTTTCACAAGTCTCGTACTGGACTTGGAAACAGAAATCAACATATCATCACATCAAATTCCATCATTCTCATTAATAACATAATCCATGAGTACATACATATAACCTCATGAAAAATATTTCTTATCATCATATGTATCAAAAATATGGTTAGGCTACCATACCTTATACAAACAAAATCATATTAACTCAGACATGATAATTGATTATCATCCAGCTACATAAAAATTATATTAGTAGTATAACTAATATACCATAATATATCTTTCATTTTTTTTTTTTTGGGATGGCCGAGTTGGTTGTAGTTGGGTTGCCGGGTTGGTATAGCTGGGATGCTGGGGTGATATAACTGGGATGCTGGGGTGTTGTAACTAGGATGCCGGGGTGCTGTGGCTCGGAATGTCGGGGTGTTGTGGTTGGAATGCCGGGGTGCTGTGGCTGGGATGCCAGGGTGTTGTGGCTGAGATCAGTTCAAAATAATAAAAACAACCCGAATATCATCAAAATCACCTCCAAAAATCATCAAATATACTTCCAAACATTACTAATACTTTAGCCTATAAATTACTACCTATTCTATGGTTTAAATTAACATTTTCACATTATTAAATAAAATTTCAGCCTAAATAAGAGCCATAATTCTATATTTTTAAGCATGTAGATTAGTCCAAATGAATTCATAACTAAGGATTGAAGTCTAGCCTACCTCCAATAAGTCTGATGGACTGAGTAGAGAATTTCTGGAATAACTTTAATGTAGAAAGTTTTTTCCGTGAAAGAAAGAAGAAATAGAAGTATATAAAGGTGGTAGAAAATAAAGGTTTTAATATGAAGAGTGAGGACTAAAGTTTTCGTGTAGAGATTTTCTAAATGCAAGGGTATTTATACTAGTTTACTTAGTTGGGTTTTAAGTTATTTAATTAAGTTATAACTGGGTTAGAATTTAGTTTTGTTATAAGGTAACTATCTTCGGAGATTTTATCCTAAATTAATCATTACAAATATTCCTTCTCTTCATTTAACGCTTTTGAAGAATTATCTCTTAATCCTACGTAAATATTATGCCATGTATATTTCATAGCTCTTGGAAAGTTTAAGTATGACTTGTGCTTGACTGAAAATATTCACTTCATTGAACAAAATATTCTGCTGCACTAATTATTTAATATTTTAGAAAAAGGATTTCATACATTAATGACTTATGTAATTAGGTGGAAATATTAGTATAATTGACAAATTTTAATTGGTTCTACCATTTTTTTATTGAGTTTATTTTTTCCTAAGCTTTTGTGTGTATTTCTTTTAAATTTAAATTAAGATGTTATATCTTTGTAACCAATTATTATCATATCTTTATAATTTAATTATAAATATAAATCAAAGGCTAAAAATTAAATTAGGAAAATGGTGTAAAATGGGAAAAAATTAGCAAAATGGTGCAATGAATCACGCCCAACTGGGGCGTGTTTAAACACGCCCAGATGGGGCGTGTTGCACTAGATGGCGTCACGTGGCAGGCAGAAACAGGGTCCTAGGATTTTCGCGGTATTTTTGTACATTACGGAAGGCCATAACTTTTGATTGGGACGTCCTATTGACGCGAAACTGGTGGTCACGCAACTTGCCCAAAATTTTTTCCCAAACGAGACCTCTAAGTGCCTCAAAAATGCGATTTTGTCTTTCAGCCTCCAAAAAATTGCTCGTTTTTTGATTTTTTTACATAACCAATTAGTGAATTGCATGCTATTTTTTATTTTTTCAATTACTTCATTCAATTTCAAGCGTTTTAACATAAAATACGCCTCCATCGGACATTCCTATAAAAAATTATGACTGTTTAAAGAATTTGCTTCACGTCTATATATGGGTGGAAACAGGTCAGGTCAGACTTCGTTAGGCCTGGCCTTGGCCTGTTTTTTATTTTTTCAATTACTTTTTTCAATTTCGAGCTTTTTCACATAAAATACGCCTCCATCGGACATTTCGAGCGCGTGGGCACCGGTGTCGCATCAATCGGACGTCCCGATCAAAAGTTATGACCTTCCGTAATTTACGAAAATACCGCGAAAACCCTAGGACCTTGTTTCTGCCTGCCACGTGGCGTCATCTGGTGCAACACGCCCCATCTGGACGTGTTTAAACACGCCCCAGCTGGGCGTGATTCATTACACCATTTTGCCAATTTTTTTCCATTTTACACCATTTTCCTAATTTAATAATTAAATTGTATTTAATTTAATTTTTAGCCATAAATCAAAATATAATTTACACATCTTTTGCAAATTCTGGAACATCCAAGCTTCATGCACCAGAGGAAATGAAAGTCAAGGTCGACCAACTGGTTCTGGTGATGGGGGACGTGCTCTTGTTAGAGAACCAGCTTCCGTTCTCTTTGCTGACTCTGTTGTGTAGAAACAATGACGGGAAGTCCACCTTCTGCGAACAGGTTATGGGTTCCTCTACTCGCCCTTGGGTTCGTGTTTGCCAGGTTTAGTTCACTCCATTCTACCTGTTCGATGAAATGTCTCAGGGGGTTTTACCCGGCAAAACCCGTCCCATTTTCTGAGACCGGGAAGAACAAATGAATAAGCCACGGCCACTAGGAAGAAGAACCCGCAGAACCCGGTCAACCGGGAAGAAGAAATGAATAAGCCGCAGCCACGCACCTAGCTCGGTTTTACCCGGTTGATTTTCTGAGACCGGGAAGAGCAAATAAGCCACGGCCACTAGGAAGAAGAACCCGCAGAACCCGATTAACCGGGAAAAAATGAATAAGTCGCAGCCACTAGGAAGAAACCTTGCACCTAGCTCGGTTATACCCGGTGAAACCCGGTCGATTTTCTGATCCCGGGAAGATCAAATGATAAGTCACCGCCAATGGAAGAAGAACCCGCAGAACCCGGTCAATCGGGAAGAAAAAATGAATATGCCGCAACCTCTAGGAAGAAGCCATGCACCTAGCTGGGTTTTGTTCGGTGAAACCCGGTCGATTTTCTGAGACCGGGAAGAGCAAATGAATAAGCCACAGCCACTAGGACGAAGAACTCGCACAACCCGGTCAACCGGGAAGACGGAATGAATAAGCCGCAACCACTAGGAAGGAGCCATGCACCTAGCTCGATTTTATCCGGTGAAATACTTGCCACTGTTGTTTTTCTCTGTTCCATTTGCTAACAAAAGCATCTATGACTTGTTATTTCTATTTTTGTTTGTCTAATGATTTTTCATGTATTTTGTTTTATGGGGGAATGCCATGTAATTCTATCAGTGCTTTCACTATTTTTTTTTTTTATAAAAATGTCAAAACAGTGAAGAATGCCATGTAAACAATTCAAGACAATTATTTTTAGTTTATTTGAGTTATAGATCAATACTACATAGGATAAAATTTGTTTTGTCTTGTCCTTACTGATGAATTTCACTATTTCAGAAACTTCAGTCTTGGTTTCAACATCCAAATTGGAAATGAATGTATCATTTCACTGCTGACCGGAAGGTAAGATAAATTACAATATTTCTCCTCTCTTTTTTTCTCTTATGTTTTTGTTTCTTCCTCACCGCACCACCACTGTTGTCCTTTGCCTCACTGCACTACGGTACCGTTTCTCTTCCTCTTCCCATCTACTCGGTAAATAGCAAGATTTTTTTTTGCTTCAACATTTTTTGGGGTTTTTGTTGATGTTGAAACCTGCAGGTGTGATTTGGGAAAGACTATTTCCCTCTTTTTTCTAATTTTCAATTTTCCCCTTTTTTTTTTCTCTCCTGATTATGGGTATTGGATATTTAAATTCAACTTGCTTTTCTTAGCCAAAAGGTTGATCCTTTCGAAATCCCAATTTGAATGATTTTGCTTCCCTTTGAGGATGTCCTGTAACAAAAGGGTTGTTTTTATTCATTACTTATTAGTAAATGTAGAATTTGCTTGAGCATGAAGGCTCTCACTAGCTGTTGATTTGTGTGGTTCTGTTTTCCAATAGGGAATCGGGTGGTCCAGGCAAGAAGAAGCCATAATTGCCACCTGAGAAACAGTTCCTTAACAAAACCCCTTTTTGTTCAAAACCCTGTAGCAATAGGATTTATGATGAAATTTCCATAGAATGGTCTAACTGTTTGTGAATACTCAGATGGTTTGAGCCTCTTCAAATTAAACCATCTTTGAAGTTTTGGAAGATTCAAATGTTTTACATAGAATAATTATCCATAAATTGCCATTCTCAGACAGATCATGAAGCCCAAAGGCAACATAATGTTGAATTGGTCAAGATGCAAGAGCAATCTTCTTTCAGAAAGGAGCAGGCAAGACAGGCTACTGAAGAACAGATTCAATCTCAGCAGTGTCAGACTGAGAGAGAGAGCTGAAATTGAAAGAGAAACTATTAGAGTTAAGGCAATGGCGGAAGCTGAAGGCCGAGCCCATGAAGCAAAATTGACTGAGGATCATAAGTCATAACAGGAGAATGCTTATAGAACGAATGCAAGGTGAAAGAGATAAATGGCTTGCTGCAATTAACACAACTTTAAGTCTTAATGAAGGTATGCAACTGATAAGCGCATCTGTTGTCTTCAGAGTATACTTTTTGCTTTTATATGAGGATCATTGTGGATTTTGATTGTCTTGTGCTATTTATTCATATTTATGGATAAATTTCTATGCACTTTCACTTTCATCATGTCAATATCTGTTTTTCTTTTTGTAAATGTGATTAATATTGATATGGATATACCAAATTTTGGTTGGTAAGTTCATCATAAAGCTTTGTGCAACAGTAGCCATTTTTAGTTGAAACTTATTAGGTTGTTGCTATTGATAATTTTTTGCCAAAGTAAAATCCTTACACAACAATAAACTGGCATGTTGTATCATTTGTATGTATTGTTTGAAACCAAAATGCACAACACAAGTCACATCCTTACATTTATGTGTCTGCATCCGCGGTATATTTTCTGTACTTTCCATGACAGAGAATGGATAGCAACTTGTAGTAATATTGCATTATCCCATACAAACGAAAATGGGAAAGTTCATGCCAGTAATGGTTCCCAGAATTGTTAAACCTTTTACTTTGGCTAAAATTAAGATAAGTTAGTTTTTCATACTGCTATCATTAATCATAGATAAAAAGCGTATTTCCCTTTCAGTAGGATTGTCCTCAATGTAAGGGAAAAAATGGGTATTTTAAGCATTCTTAGAGAAGCGGTGTATTTTAAGCATTCATATGTAGTATGTACATTATCAATCCTTCCCCTTTATTACTTACAGCATTGTGATATGCTTTTAAAGAAGGTAAAAGTTTGGTATGATCCCAAGCTCCAGTGACAAAAAAACTTGTAAGGCATGCATTTCGAAGATTATCTTTCAAGGAGATTAGATGATGTTAAAAGATCAGAGATTGCATCATATTTCAGAACAAACAAGACTTGGACAAAAAAAAAATGAAAAAAGATTGCTCCATTTTTCTCATGTATTCTATTCAATTACAAACCAATTTTTTAAGAACATTTGACAAGCAGTGATAGTATCTTGGGACAGGCAGGAAAAAAGAAAACTGGTTTCTTATACTTGAGATCAGAGAAAAAGATATGAAAACTGTGTTTTCTGGTTGATTCAAGATGTAAAAGGGATACACTATATATAGATAAAAGATTGGCTGAAGATAAGGAAAAATAAGCTAAATCTAAAAACAAGATAAGGAAAAGATTAAGCTATTATTCTATATAGCAAATATCCTAAAATATATAGGCTATTTAGATAATACAGATTATATTTCCTAAAACTGCAACATAAGAGAATCCAAGCCATATCTCAACACTTATATTCAATTTCAATTGTCATTGTTCATTCATTTAAGGAAACAGTTTGAGAGAAGTTGTGTTTATAAGGAAAAATCAAAGGGTTAATCAGTAATTAACTTACAGCCTAATCACTAGCTACTTTACATCAATCATCATAATTAAGGTTGCACATATGTTTACATGTAAATCTATTAGGGTATATGCCAAATACTTTTCAATAGCAAAGCAAGATTCATTTTTTTTAAATGTCATAGCAATAGCTTGTTTGAGAACTTACACCAAGAGTTCCCATCCTTGACATCCAAAGTGATTGCTTCCTTGGCATGTTGAATGCTTTCCTCAACCAGTTCTGCTTGATTCTCTGAACCTGAGTTCATAGAAAGCACAGTAATAAATATATAATATTAGGTAGTTTTCTAATAAGAACCTTGGGAGAACCATACCACAAAAGCTAGCCATTGTAGTTGGAAAGTTAAGAGCATATGAGCATATGGGAGAACCTCTGTTAACATTTTTGTGTTTGTGTATTTATGTGATGGTTAGACAAATCATATGGGCATATACTTGGAGTACCAAAGTTAAGAGCAAAGCTGCAGAAACCGCAGACTGATCTCCAAAGAGCTCCTATAGACACCTTTCCAATTGGCAGCTCATGTTGTTCAAAGAATATTTTCTTGCCAAACTATCAGCAAAAAATCAGAAAGATTGTGAGAATCAGGAAAAAATGACTACATTATCAACACCTACAATTTGCTCTATAAAAAACAATCATGGAAACTAGAATACAGCAGAAGGAACTTATGCATATGAAATTGTTATACCCACTTCTCATCCGCTTTGCTCTCTTCCTATGCTTTACGGTTGACTGTTTTAAGGAAAAGGAAAATCTCAAGTTTTAGTTAATTATCATACTAAATACTTGATGTGTATATTTTTTTTATAAAATTCGTAAATTGAGAACTTGGTGTAATAATTAGATATTCAGCCTCCAGTTCTGGAAATATTTTTACCTTTCTCTCCTCACTAAATTCTTTTCAAGCTAATATTTTAATAGCAGGATGTTTTTTATGATCATTTTTTTCATATCATCCTATAATCATCTCAGGTATGAAGAATTGGCTAACAATCCTAATGTGGAGTACATTGCTGGAGGTAATAAAGAAATTACCCAGTTATTAGCTCTTAGTAATTTCAGGTAATATTTTGAATATATAATTTCATGGAATGCATTGCTTGTTGGTGTCCTCTCTTGACTATTAGGTGGATGAGATTGTATATCTAACTCATATCTCAATTCTTCATGAATTTTGATTAACAACTCAGATTAATTGAAGTGGTAAGCTTGACAATTGAGTGTTATTTTGTTTGACATGACAGGGAGAATGAGCAGCTCTTCAAGTATGGTGACACCAAAACTGCTCGAAGCATAATGCTGATAGAACTGAAAAAACTGATAGGTTTATCTTCTCAACCCTTAAGTCATCAACACTGCAAACTATGATCAATCAAAGGTATGCATGATTAATTTCTACTGACTCTATCTATCTTGAGATTTGAATTCATTATTATAGTTTTATTAAATGTTATTATTTTGATGTCTCATGTCTATGTATAACTTTGATTTCAGGTACACACTTTTGAACTAAAATGCGACTTGGTATATGTCTTGAACCAGGTTTGACCAATCAGCAGGATCAAAGTTTTGTTGGAAAAATATATGATACACTACCTCTTGCACTGATGGCATGCAAACCGAGCAGGGGTGTTGTTTAGTATGATGGATGTGACCTGATTGTCAACTATAAGTTTGTTGGTCACTATTAAATTGATGCCCATATGTGTTGGATATAATTATTTTGAGTTTAGTGTTTTGTCTTCAAGTCTTTATTTTTCAACATTCTCCCATCCTCCCTTGTGTAATCTTTTCATACAATTTTTTGGGGACTTCTGTATGGTTGGAAACTTATTTTAAATGTACAAGTGTTTAAAGAAATGACAAATTGTGCACAAAATTTATGATTATTTTTACTGGAATTGTGATGAAAAAGCCCTTTTGTGAGAATGGCTTGCTCTTAATGATTGTTAAGAATGACTGGCTCTTAATGATATCCTTTCCTGTGTTATTTCTAGCTATTGGCTAAAGCAATTAAGAATAGAATGTTTGACACAGATTTTTTATTTTTTTTAAAAAACTCTTTTGTTTAATTGGAAATTTAAGAGGGATATAAGAAACTTTTATTCTTCATAAGGCTAAATATCTTTTCTTCTTCCCAGTTGGTCGTGGATGTTGCTGAGTTTTGTTTAGGTCCCTCGTCCCTAGCTTCCTTGTAAGAAGTGGGTCTCACTAAGAGCACCCTAATTGCGTGATGTTCTGTCATTCTGCTACCTAACTCCAAAACCATGCAACATGTGGTCCACCAATGAAAATTATACACACTCCTCCAAAACATTTTACACACCTCATATGCACCTTATTGTCCTTACATTGTCCTGTCATCCATGTGTAAAAAAAGTGAATGTTTTATTTTATCTCATTTGTAGCTTTGATTTGGATGGTTAGGATAATATTATAAATATTATTTCTATTTAAATCTATGAATCAGATTGTTTTTTTTTAATTTGTCATTAATATTAATGATTTTGGCTGGTCTATTATTTGATCCTACTTATTATTCATCAATCATTTTATTTAAAGTTTTCTTTAAGAATATTAAAGATGTTATTTTTTTTATTTCATCATATAAAATGTGGGTTAATAACAGGAAAATATAAGTGTGGCATTTTAAAATTAATTTATAAAAATTGTTCATCCAAGCTTGCCAATGTTCTCTGAAATGCTTTCAAATGCATCAAATATATTGGCTACTAATCCAAATAACATGAATTCTTGGGACCCTTAACTAAAATTTTGAAGACCATACTCAAATATTAAATTAATATTTTGTATTGTAATTGTTACCTCTATGCTCTCACTCTATATTGTAAATAAAAATATTTATAATTTTATTATTTAAATTTAATTAAGATTTGGAATTTTTTAACTCTTTTTATTTAATTCAATTTTTACTATAACCAATGTAATAATATTTAGTCAATATATTTATTAGAAAATAATAATTTTTGAGTTTTCGTTATAAGACAATCAAAGTTAATTTATTAAATAAATAAAAAATTAGTTATGATTATATAATACTCCTTTTATAACTAATGACAAGAAAGTTTTTATTTATTTATTCACTATATCTATTTTGTTTTTACATCTCCAAGTTTACATGATGAAATAATATTCATAAAGTCTATGGTTGAATTTAATCAATATTTAATTTTTTTGGTATTTTAAAATTTATATATATATATATTGTTAAACTATTATTTTATTTTATAAAATATTTTTTCCAAAATTAAAATTGTTAATAAATAATATTACAAAAAAATATTTACTTATCATACAAATAAAAAATAAAATTAATTTATGAAAATGTCATTGAGCGGAGCGAAGCGACCAATGCACATGCACACGAGTAAAAAACTAGTATATATATTATAGTTTATTTAGTTTATTTATTTTGTTTATAATATTTTGTTGAATACAGAAAGTATTATAATTAATTTTAATTTATTTTTTTCATGCACAAATTAAAAGGGAAGTATTTATCTTTATTTATATTAAATTTTAAATACAAATTTTCAAAATATCACTAGTTATTAAATTTTATATTATAATATTTATTATAAAATAGACTTTTTAATAGCTTTTAAATAAATCAAACTAAATTTAAAAAAATTTACGATAGATAAATAAGTCAGGTCAAACTTTATATTTTAAAATCAAATTAAAATTAGATCTACTCAAGCCTAGCCCGCCTGCCTTGTTAGCAATAGAGAATTGAAGAAGTGATAGGCAACGGGTGGGTGAGTCATGGTATTATAGTGATGGTTTGGTTCGAAGTCCGGAACCGAAACCGAAACCGAAACCGAAATCTAAATCCAGTTAAACCGAAGAAACGAACGTTATCAGCTAACTTCGACTTCTTACTCTCAGCCAGCAGGTGTCCGACCGCTCCACCACTTACTACCATTGTCCAACCCTAACTGTACATAATGGGCTTGGCCTGCCTGTGTCCAACCCTGATTGTACATAAGCCGGGAATGCCCTGTTTAAGAAGCAAGCAAACGGAAGAGAAAATCACAACAAAAACACAAAGCAAAAGCACCCCTCAGAAAGAAGATCCTCTCTTTGTCTCAGCGAATGGGTGGAAGATGGAGAACCCTCTCTTTTTCCTATAACCGCATAACCACTTCTTCTTCTTCCAAAACCCACTTTCCCTCCTCCTACCGCTCCCTCTCTCTCGCCGCTGCAACTTCTGAAATACCCGACCCTGATCCAATCGGGTTCGGAGCCCCGGAAGTCGACCCCTGCGTCAAAATCCCCGTCAAAGCCTATTTCCTCTCCACCAGGTACCTCCCGGATACCCTATCTTTTTCAAGTTCCTTAGTTTTTCTCGCCCCTTTTGTTATTTTGTGAAATGCGCTAATGGGTCGTTCTCTGAATCTCGTTTCTCTGCTGTTACTTATGGCTTCCGTTACTGTTCCATTTAGGAAGAGGAGACCATGCAGTGTGGGAGTTTAAATTTTTTACTTTTATGTTTAAATTTAGATTTGGAATTTGGAGTTTTATGATTATGGTTATGATTATTATTATTTATTAATTCATTTTTATGTGTAAAATTTGCTGCTTAACTTAATTATGTGTGTTTATAATGTATAACTTTTGTGTTTCTGTTTATGCAATGGTTTACTGTTATTCTATTTAGTGTTGGATTCAGAAGGCTGTCTGTGCTGTCTTGTGTGGGGATTGAATTTTTGTTGCATTTATGATATTAGATTGGGAATTTGGAGGGTTTTTTTTTCTTCAGTTTATTAAAGTGGGTAACTTTAATGCTTGTATGTGGTTTATAGGTTTTGAGGATTCTGGGCTTTTTCTTAGTGATCCATTCTGTTTTTCCTTGTTTTCCTGGGTTTGAATTGAATGGAACCCCTCTCCTCTTGGTCTCTATGATTTGGCTGAGATTCATAATTTTGGCAATATAAATTTGAAGGGCATTCAGGCTGATAATCACAGAAATGTTGTTCCTCCATCTTCCCGCTCGTCTTCAAACTATGTTGCTCTCCGCTTCTGTGACTTCAATTTGGACTCCAATGTAAGATTTATTAATATTTCTTAAGAACAAAAGAACCTTGTGTGTTTCTTCAGGAAGTCACTAAATAGTTCCTAAATATCTCTACTTAGTCAATGCCTGGTTTATTATAAGTTTATAACAGAATAAGACCTTGATGTTCCTCTTGGGGCAACGTGTGCATATCCAGACACTAGGTTGGGATTATGATCAATTATGATAAGTGAGGACCAATGCATTTGAAGGTTAAGGGTGAGATAAGAGGAAGTTCTGCCTCCATATTCTGTTATCATGCTAATTTCTCCTTTTGGATTTGGGGAGGAAGGATAGGTGCTGAGCAGCCCGAGCTGCATCATAAAGAGCAATATTTTCATTTTTGATGATAATTGATAAGTAAATTAATGCACTCTATCAAAAAGGAAAATAATACTACCTGGTTAAACCGTTAAAAGCAGATTCAAGTGTTCATAATGAGAAAATCTGTTTGAATAGATTAGATTAATTGTACAATATACAATGTGATTGATTCAACAGAGTCTGAACAATTTTAGGCATTTGATTCAGGGACATGGGTTTCATGTGAAAGCAAGCAATAGTCGTTACATGGTCGTTTATCAGCATGGATCAGCTGTTTTGTTTAATATCGAGGATCGTGAAGTGGAAAGTTACCTCGAATTAGTTAAGAAGCATTCATCTGGTTTACTTCAAGATATGAGGAAAGATGTTATATTTCTTTAAAGAAACTAATTAATCATATAGTGCTTCTGAGTCCTGTTGCATATATGTAACACATACTTATTAATCTCGGATAGCGGCGCGTAGCGGCCAACCCTAAAAAATGCTATAGCGCTATAGCGGGTAGCGCTACACCGCTACAATGAAGTACATAAGTGAATATCATTCTGAAATATAAATTCTGAATTATATAAATATCAAACATAATATACCAAAAAAAAAAATGACATAAATATCAAACATAGAGGACTAAAACAAACTCAATAAATGACACATACTTAATGTCAAACATGAAAAATGAAAAATTACAAGTCGGAAATAGCAAAATGAAGGACTAAAGTCTCAAAAACTACCATAGAAATGTCAAATCTAAATTTAAACAACTTAGGAAATAAGAAACTAATCAGAATTGCAATCATTAATCTCTAAATCTTCATCTTCACTTTTACTTGTCTCTAAGTTGTAAATCTCTTCTTTTTCCACTTCATTTTCTTCATTGTCACTTTCTTCATCATCTTCTTCTTCTTCAATGATTGCCCTCCTCTTTCCTTGTCCCCTTGAGTTTGAAGGCATTTGTATAGGCTGATTATGCAATCTTGATTGTCGCCTAGTATACTTTATAGGTTGGTCAGCCCCACTTGCAGCTCCAACTTCTCCTCAAGTCAATGTATCATTTTCAAAAACTAACTCATTTCCAGCATGCTCTTCTTCATCTCCACCAATATCTCCCAACAACCACTCATTACTATCATCAATGTCATTTAGGATAATGGGGTCAATCAAATCACAGTTATCAAAACGCTCTTTAAGTGCTTGATTATATTTGATAAAAACCAAATCTTGTAACTTTTGATGTTCAAGTCTACTTCTCCTCTTCGAATGAATCTATTTTATAAATCAAAAAATAAAATAAAAATTATTTTTATTCATTGTAGGAATCAACTAAGAAAATTATACCATTATGAATAACTTACTAGCTCAAATGTACTCCAATTGCGCTCACATCCAGATGAACTACATGTCAAACTCAACACTTTAATTGCGATTTTCTGCAAATGTGGAGTGCGTGCACCATATGTGCTCCACCATTGAGCTGTTAACTTATTAGCATTTTTTTAAAAAATGAAAAAATAATTTTAACATGATAAAAAACTCAAATGCATTTTTGCTTACTTGGAGCTACTGTATTCCTTTGTCTAATTGCAGCTTGAACACCAAAAGAACCTTAAGCTCTCTTGTATTTATACACTTCATTCATAGCCATATCCGCCTCTTGACTATTTTCACTAAGCCTCTCAATTACCTTAACAAGTCCATCCATCACTTCTGGATCTAAATCCATTCTTGGATTAGCATAAAAGAACTCAGGGTTCAAAAAATGGCCTGCTGCATGCAATGGATGATGAAGTTGACATTCCCATCTTCTA
>PYAF01005754.1:284163-311772 GCA_007407185.1 Glycine tomentella
TAAAATAATTTAAATTAATTAACTTTGGTTGTCTTATAACAAAGAATCAAACTATTATTTTCTAATAAATATATTAACTAAATGTTATTATGTTGATTATAGTAACAATTGAATTAAATGAAAATAGTTTAACAATTTCAATTCTTGATTAATTACTTTTTTAAAAAAAAATTTCTTAGTAACAGTTCACCCATGATGACATAAAAAATAATTATTTCTCGATAATGATAATTATAGTTTCTATCATAAAAAATGAAATTAAAACTAATTTGTATTTTGATACAATGAATAAGTAATTTTAAATTTTCTTGAGTAGTGGATAATTTTTTTGAAAAAAATTTTCTCCATAATTTATAGAATAATTATTTTTTGTAAATGATAATTATAGTTTCTATCATAAAAATTTGAAATTGGAACTAATTTACATTATGATATATAGTGAATAAGTAATTTAAAAATTTCATCATACAAAAATCATTTTTATAAACTAATGTTATCATTAGTTTAGCCCTAGATTTTCTTTTATTGATGAACATGATCACCATTTGAGTCATTTGACCTCATATACTTCTCAAGCTCAAATTTCTTGCAAAGTATTTTTTTTATAGCAATCCAAACTATCTTTGCACGTGTGTGTTTTTACATGTTGCAAATGATTATGATCAATATAACCGATAATTTGTGTGAGATTACAAATATATATTGCCTAACTTGGAATTTTTCAATATAGATGCAAGTATTTATATGAGGTAAATGTATAATCATACCTCTGGATAAATGTAGTGAAAGAGGTAAAATCTTCTTGAGTTTTAATAATATATCAGTTATGTATAAAATTATAATATATCAACTATATATAAAATTTAAATGACAATATTAAGACAATGTGTAAAGTTAGTGATCATTTGTCTTATAACTCATATCTAATTCTCATAGTATTATAACCAACCTTAATATTATAGAAGTTTGAGAGAGTGTGGAACCCAAAGAGTATTATAGAAGAAGCAAACCAAAAGATTCAGGTACAACTCAATATCTAATTCTCATAGTATTATAGAAGTCATTCACACCGAATATAAAACCAATTAGAAACAAATTTTCTCCACTCAGAACAACAGTCCACATTTTCTAATTCACATTGAATGAAAAGTCTAAACCTTTAGTATCATTGTTTTGATTAGTAGAAAGAATTGGGGATGAAACTGGGCAACAATGAACATGCTTTTCAACCAAGTGAGGACTTAAGGACTTAAGCTCTGCAAATATGATTTGTTTTGTGCACTCCAATATGGAAATTCAATTAAAAAGTAAGAGATGTCAATTTTCATTAATCTCTCAGTTTTTATTAACAAATTATAAATCTAACCCATTAAAGGCAAAATTACCCATGAGTTCATTTCTTCTTATCAATTTTTCATGCTCATTATTCAAACTAAAAGAATGAAACAAAATTAAGACACAATATATACACACACACACACTTACTTTATCATTATAACCTTTATCATTCCAAATGGTGAATGAGCAAGGCAACTGTATTCCTTAAAGAATTCTTACTCCAACTGTAGCAATCAGCAGCAGTTAGCCAACTAAGGCAAAGACCGGAAGCCTCTCTCTTATCTATATTTTGTGTCCTTTTTTTTCCTCCTTGACAAAGCACCTAGAATCTCATTGGGTGGTCATGGCCTTTTAGTAACAAAGGAATACATACCCAACTGCCTCATCTACCTTCAGCGTGAGGAGTAGTAAAGGTGGAGCATAGAGAAGCACATTAATCTTTACTGAAACAACTCCAAATCAAAAGAAATCATACAATTAGAATAAAACATTAGAATTCTACTCCATGAGTTGTTTCATTTACTTTGTTTCTCTTTCCATCGCATAATTCCACTCTTTCAATTCTTCGTGAATTATATAACTTATTTATATTAAAATATGATCTTATTTTAACTTCATAGCATGCTGCATTGTTTTCAGGAAACAGATATAATCAAATTATATTACCTCATCCTTGTTGCCAGACAATGCCTTAGCCAATGCGTCAACTTCAACAATTTTTTGTGCAGCAAATGCTAGCCATGACTCTTCAATGCAGCAGCCTGAGAGGAAAGAATAGAAGCCATGAGTAACAGCATAATAAATTTTACAACATATCCAAGTTAACAAAAAGGGAAGTTGAAATAAACACTCACAGCCTCGTTGGTCACTCTTGGAGAGGACTTCCTTGAAGCCTGAATTGCAGCATTAGCAGAAAAGAAGGCCTGAAAATAAAACCATCAGATATTTTTCATTAGTGAATCGTGTGATGAAACAAACAGGAATTTGCATATTTTATCCTTGTGGTTCCAAAATTAATCATGAATTTTCTTAATTCTAATACTTGTTATATACTTTTTATCTCGTTATTCATTTACTTTGTTTCTCTTTACATCGCACAATTCCACTCTTTCAATTCTTCGTGAATTATATAATATAACTTATAAACAATGTCATGTGATAAAACAAACAGGAATTTGCATATTTTATTCTCATGGTTCCAAAATTAATCATGAATTTTAATACGGAATTTGCATATTTATAATTACCTTTCAAATTTCAATTGGCTAGTAATAGAACAATAGCAATAATATCATGTAAAAGGAAATTTACCTAGGGGTTTTGACCATAACAATGCATTAGAGCTTGGTACTTTTAAGATCTCCAGCTGGTGTGGATGTGGCATGTGCATTTATGTAATTCACATCCTCTTTTGATACTCCAGACTGAGCTAATGTCTTTTGGATGCATAGTATAACACCAGCCCTTGTTTGAGATGGAATAAAGAAAGCATAAGCACAAGTGTAAGTCTGGAATGATCTGCAGGGACACAAAGCTATATTATAAACAAAGCACATAATTATTAAAAAGCTATATCAACATGAGCCGGAAAAAAAAAAATTCACTCCAGAACCATAATGAAAATGTGGCAGGGTATATATAGTTAATCTCTTTGACTATACTGGAATAACACAAGTTAAGAAACATGAATATGAATACAGAAACTCCACATTCACATTAAAGTGAACATAAAATCATACATACACCAAAACATGCCTTTTAGCAGAACTTAGATACGAGAATGACTGCAGACTGTAATTACACACCAAATGACAAATGATACCCACTTTCAATCAGCTATCAATATAAACTTCAATTATGTAGTTCACAAACTAATTAATAAAAAAGGCCTTGCAAAGACAAGCAGCAGTAATGAAGCGAAAACTGCTTCGATGGGTAGCAAACTATGTTCATTTCCACTTCTACTTCCTCCATTTTCTATTTCTAGGACATGTCATGCACAAATACAAGATGCACTCGCATTTCTAGACAGAGCATCAGGTTGACATTTAAAGCACTCATTTTTCAGAATTCAAACTGATATGCTACAAAAATAGAAGCTTGGGCATCCATATGAATGAGAGAGCTGAAACATAGCACGAATTAATGAAAGCTAGACCAAGGATATGCAACTTTAAGCTTTTACATTATTATTTTATTATCATAAAATAATTCCCAACAATTAAGCAAGAATATTTAACCACCAGGAAAAGAACAGCATCAACCGAGCCTTCATTTGTTCCCTTAAGAATTCTAATACTTGTTATATACTTTTTATCTCTTTATTCATTTACTTTGTTTCTCATTCTATCGCATAATTCCACTCTTTCAATTCTTTGTGAATTATATAATATAACTTCTTTATATTAAAATATGATCTTATTTTAACTTCATAGCATGCTGCAATGTTTTCAGGAAATAGATATAATCAATTTATATTACCTCATCCTTGTTAAAATAAGTCAGTTCAAACATTATTAAAAACCAAATTTCCAGACCTTTTTTCATTTTCTGTAACAGAATAGGTCCATTTCATTCAGAGAGTGTGTGCATGTCAATGAACCATACCTAAGATGAAGCATTGATTAACTAAAATAGCCAATGTTTCAAATTTCAAACAGCAATGAGATTCAGGTAAACTTCAAAATGTTAGACAGATACTAAGATAGATAAGCCACCCTCACCTCAACAAACTCCCCAAAGGCTGCCCGTGCCTGACCTCTCCTCTTCCATGCCTCACCAGCTTATGGATTAAATTCTATAGCCTAAGAAATACAATGTGGACTACTTATAAATAGATGAGATACCCAAAGCATAGGTGTTTAAAAGAAAATCAAGTTTATTCATGTCTTCAATAGCCTATCAAAATATCAGATAATTTCAATCAAACATTGATTAGTCAGAATTCATTATTTAATTTAGCATAATTTTATATATATTATGACACAACATTATAGACCAAAGCTCATGACATTAATACATTTACAGCCATTGAATGCCCTGCAACGGTTAAAGCACAATTAGTGTCACTATGGTCAAAATAAAACAAGTTTCTATTGAGATTTAGAATAGAAAGCAGCAACAAAATTTTAATCAACAGGATTATTTTTAGAAGCATCTGTGTTCATTTTTTCGTGAATAAGCATGCGAGAAGATTCATACAAAGGGTAAGTAATATAATGATGATAATAATAACCTAAAGTTGTTAACCTTTTGATGTTTGAGACCTCTGGAGTGATGCTTGGTTCTTCCAGGCAGCATCAATAGCTTTGTCCACCATTGGTACATATTCATCATACCCAGCTAAGTTACCACCACTAGCATGCTGCACAATTACTGTTTTAAAACAAAATTATGTAAAAAGCAAGCAATGATTTTATAAACCTGTCTAAGATCTTAAAATATTCATTATAGGCCTTCTGGAATTTTCTATAGCTTTAAGTTAATTACTCTACATTTATATAAGTGGTTTGCAATATATACTTGTTCAAACAAACAATATCAATCATTTTTTAAGAACAGTCAAATACATGGTTTAACAAACATTCTCATACATTAAGGCAGATATCCACAACACCAAATTATATCTAAAAAAATTGTTTTTTTAAGAACACAATAAATTAATTTGTATGATAGGCACCAGCAATTGTCATAAATTAATTTGTATCTTCCACAAGCCAATTTTCCTATCATCGCAATTTTTCCTATAATTGTGATTTGAACTCAGCATTACTCCTACCCCAACCATTCTACTCATGTGTATTTTATAAATGCATTTCAGCATTCAAGGGTTCAAGAGTTTCAGAAAAAAATAGTTCTTGCCATTCAGCCAGCAAAGGAAAATCAGTTTCACTTACAATACAAAGCCAAAAACAATGCTCATAGTAGAGATATATGGATTCCAAATGGTGATAGGAAATGAAAGAAACGGAAAGAGAAGAATGAGATAAAGTCAAATCAACTATCAAGGAGCCAGAAACCAAGTGCACAAAAAGCTATGTAGCAGAGACCTTGCTCAAGCCGAAATAGCAATGTGCTTGGGCAGAATAATCAAAAGCAAAATAGTGCCATCTCACAAAATTGTAAATGAGAATTACATTGAAAACAAACAACACAGATGCATAGCTACATAGATAAATCTAAAAGACTCCCCTTAGAGTTGAGGATACAACATCCTTGAAAGCATGTACCCTCTTGGCTTCTGAATACACATGAGCAGTTCTCTAGAAACAAAATGTTTAAAAATTAAATAACAGCATATAACAGGGATAATGCATTACCTGTTAATACTTCTACCAAAGAAAATGCTTCATGCTTAATGCTTAATGGTAACTCCACCACTGGGCTTAAATAAAATCCAGAGATATGAACACTAAATTTGGAGTAACTTTATTAATGACTTGCAATCCATTCACAAACTGCAGATGAATATAGTATCATTTAAGACTCATAATTTTTAAAAGAACTTCAATTTTTCTAAAATTGCAATGCATATTGTTCTAAAAATGATTGTGTCTAATATAAAACCTTGATCAACCCAATAAATACTTGTTGAGGTTTGTGGCTCTAACCTTGATAAACCCAATTCTAAACCTTGATCATTAATGTATACCACTTGTCTTAACCTTATGTCCTATTCTGCTCTAATTTTAAAATATAACAACCAAAATATACCATTTGGGCAAAGCTTTGTCTAGCCAGCACCTCTAAACCTGTGCAATCTAATCTCAGATCTAACCTTGCTTTGATCAAAATGAAACTGCATATGAAATTGTCTTAATTATCAGATTTCAAATAATATAATATAAAATAACAATAAATAAAATGAATTCAAGGAATCATACCCCCTCTTCTCTTTTTTCCCAGTCGTGGAACTCAACTCGTCACGTTCTATAGATAACGGTGCCTTTGAGAGACAATGAGCAAAAGATAACATAGTTTATGCACTTACAGGGATGAGAATAATTGGCATGTCATATTAACATATAGCCAGTTAGCCACCACAAACAAACACCACCCAGAAACATGAGTGTTGAGTAGTAACATAAAACTTTCCATCCAATAGATTAAAATGACAATTGATAACTAATAACAAATTATGAGAATGGACTTACCATTTCTTCTTCATGCGGTGCTTTCTCAAGTTCCCTTTCTTCTCTTCCAATAGATTAAAATGACAATTGCTTTCTCAAGTGCCCTTTCTTCTTTTCCAATAGATTAAAATGACAATTGATAACTAATAATACATTAATTTTTGAGAATATGAAGACATAGGTGGGTATCACTCAACTACTAATACATTAATTTCTAATAAACCAATTAGTGACAGCTTCTAAGACATAACAATGTCAATAAATCTGTAAGCTTAGTGGAACCAATTTAAAGAAGAAAAGTGGATATATCAAAGTTATGAGTTAAAAAATACTTGCACGTGGTAGAAAAAAATTGAGGAAATGCAAAAAAAGAAATTGGAGAAAGAAAAGAGAGGGAAAATGGTTATTATCGAAAAGGAGAGGAAGGCGCAGTGGACTGAAGTACTAAACTTGCTTTAGGACAATGAAAAGAAGGTGCCAATTTCATTTTCAAATCTCGTGTTGCCGTTGCCTACTTTACTATATAATGGTAAAAAAAAACTTACCACCCGCCATTAAAATCTCGAAATGCTGCCTAAATGCGTCTTTCCGGTTGTCGATGTTGCTCTTAATGTCCGAGTAATGGTGTGGTGCTGGAGAAAGAGAAGGTGTGGTTCAGAGTTTAAGTGTGGGAAAGGTTAAACTGAGGAGCAGAAGTTGTGCTTTGACAGAGTAAAGTGGACGCTTGGAGGTGAGTGTTGAATATGACTCATCTTTCGCAGAGTCAGATGACAACCCTTCTTGTTGGCGGGGTCAGCAGAAAGCTAATTGGGTCCCGCTTATGAATAGCTGCTGTTAGGGTTTCTTTTAATCCTATTTATATTCCCCTTGTAAACCGTGTGACTTGTAACGAGTGGCGGTGAGGTGATTATAATACAGACAAGCTGGACGTAGCCTACATTAGGTGAACCAGAGTAAATTACTGTGTCATATCTCTCTTCCCTATTCTCTTTTCTATTTTTCGATTTGTGTGTGTGATTGTCGATTTCCAACAGTGAGGTGGATGTGAAAGAAGAATAGTTGTTGAGAAATCAGCGGGATTGTTGAGGAATCAGCGGGAGAGTTGGTGAGGATGCAGTGGCGCCTCCTGCTTTGGCTTCTGCTTCTGCTCATGGTTAGCTTACCTTGGTGCTCTGGATAGAGAAGTGCCGAACTTGGGAGAAGCTGAGGAGAACCTGCCGAAGCTACCGGAGCTGGGAGAAGCGGAAACCGAAGCTGCGAAGCAAGGAGAAGCTGAGAAGAAAAAGCAATGAAGCAACTGAAGAAAAAGCTCACAACGGCATGAACGCGACACGTAAGGCAAAAAAACGTTCTTTTATTACTATAATAATATAGATTCCCAGCGTATTTACTTGCATGTTTTGTTTGAGACACCTTTGACTTTTTGTTGTAAATTTTATCATTTTTGAGAATTTAGACGTATATAGTATTCATTATATAAAAATTTAAATATATTTTATTTTTTTCACTTTTGTTCCTATATTTTTTTTTTCCATTTTTTAGTTCTTGCATAATATTTTTTTTTTGTCTTTAAAACTCTTTAAATAACATTTTTTCATTCTTTAAAATACTATTTTAGTGTTCCAAATATTAAAGTTCGGTAAGGAAAAAAAAACAAAGTAACATGTAAGGACTAAAACAATTTTTTTTACAGGAACAAAAATGAAAAAAATACTAAATTACATTAATGAAAAATATATTTAAACCTTATATAAATTTTAAAAATGTCAAAATAACAAAAAAACACTATACACTATAGCGTTTTTGAAGTCAACCACTATGTGCGGCTATCCAAGATTTAAAAGATTCTTAATCGACTTGATATCTTAATTTATGAAGTACTACATATGAAAGTTCATTCTTAATTTGATGCATGCAACTGCAACAATCAAATCAAGTATTGTTCCTTGCTATTTCTAACTTTTACATGTACTTAAAAGATGAAGCAGGGGTAAAAGAATACATTGATTCAATTTGATGGCATATTAGAGTTCCATTTGAGCTTGCCTAATTAATCATGTTCAATGAGACAATGAATGACCAGAACAGGAATACATCCAATATGGATAGATAATATAGAGAAGAGGATCCTAACTTGTACAGCTATTGTGTGTACCATTTCCAACAACGTAGACTATCTATCTATTGCATATCAATAATAGTAATGACATAATAGCCAACATTTTGTAAACTCAGAATTCTGATACTCTGACAGCATCAAGAGGTGTATCATATGCATCCTTTGTCCTTGACTTCTTAACACCAGCAGTAAACCACAACTTGTCAGACTTGTAACCTTCAACTGCCAAGTTTGTCACCTTAACCCAGACAAGAACCTTTGTTTTCATTCCATCTATTGCTGAAAGCTTTCCCCTGGTGAGAACCCCTTTGACTCGAGTTGCGTATCTCAGCACAGAAGAGTCCTTGAAGCTGACCTCACATGCAGATGGCAAGTAGACAATCAGCTTACCCTTGGTTTCATCAAACTCGTAACAGATTATGTTCTGTGGAAATAGCCCTGGCGGTAAATTGTACTCTCGGAGGAGATCCGGTAGGCTTTTCTGCGGCTTGCCTGAGGGACAGCATTGAAAGAGAAGAGGGAGAGAATGAAAGACAGAGATTATTAGTTAATTCAGTGGTTTATAAATAGGTCAGCATACCTAAATAGATATGATATTGATGCCATAACAGACAGTTGCTACAAGATTTTGTTGGAGGTGAAGCTGACTACCCCCAACAATGAAAATTAGAATATGGATGAGTCTACAATGCCATAAGCTGTATGGATACCAAAGTTGTTGGTGGAATCTATACCTTTGAAATAATAATTGTCTTCAGTTGTTATTTTCATGTGTAGACAGTGGTGACAACTTGCCACAATTATGTAACTTGTATTGTAGAATAAATTAGCCTCAAAACCAACAGGTAATGAATGTTATACTATGCAATTTAAAATATGAAGAAAACAGCTGGGTTGGAGAAGACATAAGAGGGAACTCAAAGGTGCAGAATGACAAAAACAGTTTCAATTTGGGTGAGAAAACGGGCAAAATGTGAAGGTGGTGCCACATGGAAAACCTATTATCGTCAGTTAGCATTGATGAAAACATGACTAACACAATGACTGGATTGCTATTCTGCTAACTGATTTATTCATTTGGTGCATATTTATCCTAGTTTACCATTGTGCTATGTAACCGTTTATTAAAACAATGCAAGGGGATCACGTTGGAAAGCATGAGATTTAAGAATGTCAACCATAAACATCTCTTTAAGGGTCAAAACACACATACCTTTTAATTTGTTGAAGATCCATTTTGCCCTTTCTTCAACGGTATTTGAGAAAGTCTGCAAAAGATCACCATTTTTTCTTCAGCAAAATCAAGGCAGTGGCATCAAACACCTCAGTAAATCTAAAAGTCTATACACCAAACAGGTTTTGTCCGCTGGAAAAGTTTTTCTTTTTATAATTATAAATAGTAAAATTTTATCCAGCTTTATGTGTCAATGCAAACAATTTGTAAAATCTTACTGAACTGAAACTAACTCCCATCTTTTCATCCAATTCAAAGAACATAAATCTATACAATATAGTTCAAGCTTATCAATTTCATCCATGCAACTTCTTGATTGATGTAAAATTCAAGGATTACCATTATGGCCTTACAAGCCACACAAAACATACATGCACAACTGAATTAATGACAATGCTACATCAATTTACCAATTTAAGTAATAAAATAAGTGCCAATTTTAAAAAAATTGTGCTATTCCAAATGAATGAAGGCACCCTTCCAGACCAAACAAAATACAAAAACAAAACAAGCCAGTATGATACACCACATGGTCCAAATGGCTCCAGAATGTTCCATGTGATCTACGATATCAAAACCTATCTTCTTTTTTTGGTGAATAATATCTAAACTCATCTTTTCCTCCTATTAAGCAAAAGCAAACCACGTCATTTCACTATCTGGAACGAAATTGAAGAGAATCATGATGAAAAACTAAAAACACTTTAAGAAAGAGGCATCTGGCAATCATTCAGTCTCCTTCATTCCCCATGTTCAATCTATACCCTTTCACACATTCCCCCTTCCCTCTCTCCTTCAACCAAAGCACACAGGAAATAGGCTTTACAGAAATTACACAAGCCCAAACCCCTGAAAATTTCTCAAGATAAGTCAAAAAGGAAATGCATACCCCATTTTACACACACAAGCAAAGCAACAATTTTTAATCCAGAATCAAGCAATGTCCTTCCCTATACATCATGGAAATAAATCCATCATCCTAAAATGTAGAAACATCAATATGCAAAGCTTTCTATTTCAGATCTCACAAACTCCAAAAGGTAACAATGCTAAGAACCAAACCACATTAAATAAGATTAAGAAGAAAAAAAGCAATACAAAACAAACCCAAAAGGTAACAATATACTCACAGAGATGTCTTCAGAGATGTTAGAGAACTCCTCCTTGGCCTTCTTGGTGATCCATGAGCTCCCCAACCCCACCTTCAAGCTGCTAACTTTAGTGAGAGCTCTCTCCATTTTTTTTGGGGGTGTTTAGTTTAGGCCCTTCTTCCTTTCCCTTCCCTTCACCTTTGCAACAGATGTCAAGCTGCGCTGGCAAAGGGTAAAAGGACAAAGTACGCTGATGCACACACTGCTCAAAGCGGCGTTGTGATCCCACATTTCTCTTTCAAGTACAATATTTTTGTTTTTAAAAAAATATTTACAAATAAAAAAAGTATGTTAAACATTATATAAATGCTTCTCATAAAAAATAAGAAAAAGAGATATTGGAAATAATTTTATCATTATATATGTTTCATATTATTTGTATTAATTAAAATTAATAAATATTTTTTTGTTAAAATTGACTATAAAATGTATTGATAATTATGGCAAAAATATGTTGAGAATAGTTTTATAAATTTTTTGTCATTTTTTTCTTGTTATTTCATCATAATTTACCTATAACTTTCTCATATTAAATAAAATTAATTTTATGTTCTCATCAAATATGTTTTCTTTATAATACAAATTCACAATATTAAACATATATATTGCATTATCTCATTTTTATTTAATATAAATTTAAAATTAAAAGATAAGAACAGAATTAAAAATTGGTTCTTCTAATTTTTAAGACAATTAGTTATTTAAAATAAATAAAATATAAAGCCATATATATATAATTACTACATTTAAGTTATAATTAAGTAATTAAATAGATTTCTTTTACGTTATTTTGTATTTATTAATTAATTTAACAGTTTTTATTATATATTTTAATTTAATTAATTAACTTATCAGTTATAAAATTTTAAGATTTAACTATTTTATCCCTTTTTTTTTTTTTTTGAAGAGGTATACATTTAATAATTCTTAAAACAATTTGTATATTATTATTATTATTGCATTTCAAACTTGTCACCTTTTTTTTTCATTGTAAAATTTGTATAATTTATTATCCAATTGCAAGTATCATTTCTCTTTTGTGAAACAAGGTTGCCATGTGAAGAAGTGGTGAATACTATTAAATTTTTAAAAAGTGATAAACTAGCTGTACAAGTGAGCATTAAATTTTAAATTTTAAAAAAGTAACTAATGAAAGGTGTTGATTGCAGTTGTTACAACGAATACAATTAATGTTTCAACAATACATATTAAATACCTCTTAAAAAAATATCTTTTGTTTGCTGGTAAAAAAAATAAATACAAATTAAAAAAACTAATTTGAAATATGGTGCAGTTTAGAAATTATTTCAAAATTTGGAGTGGTCAAACACATTTGAACCGAGCATGTTTAAACATACCTAATTTGAGTGTGACTCAAATTGGTCGTTAATTTCATCGCTAATTTGATCGCTAACACTTTTTGCGATAGAATATTATATTTGCGACCAAAGATTTTGTTTAAAAACTGTTAGCGACTGAAATAGAGACCAAAACGGGATATGTTTTAATTTTTGACGTAAAATATCATTTAATATTATTAATTATTATTTTTTCTAATTTCAAAGTATTTTTAAACCGATTGTCATCATAGATATGATTTTTTTTACTTTTTTTAATATTATTTTATTTGCTATATTTTTTTTAATTTTATATGATTTTATTTAATATATTCTTGATTTTTGGTATAACTACTTTTTAATATAATATTTTATTTAATAAAAATTTATATTTTATTTTGGAATTTGAAAAAATTGAAAATTTTTATTTTTCAAAATTGTGAATAATTTTTTAATATAGAAAGCATATATTATCATAAGATCATATCTAAATATGTCCTTTAAACGGTCATAACTTTTGATAGGAATGTCCGATTGAGAAGTACTTTATGTCAAAACGCTTGAAATTAAGACAAATAATTTTAAAAAAATAAAAAATAGCATGCAATTCACTAATTGAATAAATAAAAAATTAGAAAACAAGAAATCTTTTGGAGGTTCGAAGATTAAATTATAATTTTGAGGTACTTAGAGGCATCTTTTGGATAAACATTTTGACCACGGGGACTTGCCCAAGTCTTCTCATATCAATTTTGAGCGTTTGGTCATCGATTTTGCCTCAATCGGACATTTCAGTCAAAAATTATGATTATCTGAAGTTTATATACACATCGCTTCATTTATGTATGACACTTGTCACAACCACAGGAAACATGCCCAATTTGGACGTGTTTGGGGAGGGAAACACGCCTAAATTAGGCGTGTTTAAACACATCCAATTTATGCATGTTTGACAGCCTCAAATTTCGAAATAATTTGCAAACGACACCATATTTCAAATTAATTTATTAATTTAGTAATTTGTATTTTTTTTTTACCTTTGTTTGCTTAGCTTAAATATATTATTTTTAATTTTATATATATATCAAGTGCATCAGTAAAAAAGAAACTATAGTAAAATACTTATATTACAAATGAAAAAATGAATATTTAATTAGTTTATAAATAGTTAAAAAATTTAAGAGAATATGCATTGTCATTTAATCTATACATTGATACATAGGATCCGGAGATCGCGTTTTTAAAGTGCATTTTTCAAATAAAAATGAATAAAATTCTCCAAATATAATCTCTTATTTAATAGTAAAATTCATATATATGAAGAAATATTATTATTGTTATGAAAAAAGATTATTAAAAAAGTAGCTTCTCATATTTGAGTTGAGGCTAGTCTTTTAATTACAAGATAAAAATATTTTTATTTTTTAAAAGTATTATAATTTATTTTTTTGCGTAGAGCTTAACTGATGACTTACAATAGATGGTATAATAATCAAGTTTTCTAAAAAAAAATATTATTATTTTATTTGGTGCCAATAGCGTGGCACTGTAGTAAATTTGGCGCTGATAACGTGGCATTGTAGCTGAAGGCCAATTTTCACTGTATTTTGGCGCGATTAGTGTCAGGAGCGGCGCCGTTAGCACCAGATTTTAACATGTGATGTGATTAGTGCCAATTATGGCACGGTTAGCGCCAGAAGTGCCCTAGAAAACACATTTTCTCTAGATTTTGGCGCGGTTGGCGCCAGAAGTGCTCCAGAAAGAGTATTTTCTCTGGAATCTGGCACGATCAGCGCCAGAAGTGGTGCGATCAGCGCCAGAACATGTCCAGGGCCAGTATAAAGGACCATTTCGTGTTTTGGAGAGAGGAAAAACCATTTTCCTTCTTCTTCCTCTGTATTCCGTCATTAATGAAGCAAAAAGCTTCATATCTTCATCATGCTTCATCTAAACATTTCATATCCAACTAGAAAGTTGATTAGAATCCCTTTATGAGCTAGATTCCAGCTTCAATCCTTAAAGAAAACCTTAAAAAGAAGAAATCTCATTCTCTAGGGGACTTGGAAAAATTGAGTTTTGGAGGAGAAAGAAGGCGATTCAAAGACGCCAGAGCGTAGAGAAGTGATCCTCCAGCCTTCCTCGACTATTGAGAGGTAAGAAACTCAAGTTTTCCGTTTAATTTGTGAAATGGTTCTTGGGATGAATAGTGACCACTTTTTGATGGGGCTGGAATTAGGCTTGGATTCTTTAGAAAAGTATGCTCAGGAGATTGTTTTGATGAATACTAAGCTTTGAAACATGATTTTTGATGAAGTTTGATTTTGGCTCTGAGTTTGGTATGAGTAGGAGGAATGTTAAGTAAATGGAAGATATTATGATAGATATGAGCCTAAGTGCCTTTACAAAAGTTGTTCAAAAGGCCAAATAAACGATGAAGATGTGTTGATATACATGTTTTAGTCATGTTGGATAATTGTGATATATGATCTAGTAGATCATTGAATTGAGCCTATGCAGAGTCTAAGGGGACTCTATGATCTTGGTTGGACCAAGATAGATCCTGTTGAGGGTCTGTAGATCGCCTATAAGGTGATTAACTCTAATAACCCTAAGATAGAGAACAGAGAGGTTTCTATGGAAAGGGATAGTGTTTCCTTTCATTATAACGGCTAAAGACCGTTATTGATTGTTTGTTTTATGCCTGGTGTAGGGCGTGATAGTGATATTGTTGGTGGTTGTGACCATGAAGCCGGGAGAGCCGGTAGAGCGCTGAGAGCAGGTAAGCTCTTTGTCCTTGGGAGTAGTTCCCACTGATTGTGTTCCTCCATACTCCGAGGGAGTGGTGGATGTTATATGTCATGATGCATGTATATTGAAATTGTGTGTTACTGTTTTATTGAAACATGTGATTGATGATAAGATGAACACTGTGACAGTGTTCTGTGATTGATGATAAGCTAAGTACTACGATAGTATTGTGTTATGTGATTTGTGAGATTCTCTGCCCAGTAGAATAGGGTACTATGGATTCCCCTGGAAATGTGCCCTTAAGTGGATGATCTTCCTTGGGAAAAGCCATAGACGTCCAAGTAAATTCCTGAGAGAATGTGCCCTTAAGTGGATGATTTTTCTCAGGCATGGGCATGAAACCCTGAGGGAATGTGCCCTTACGTGGATGATCTTCCTTTCCTCAGGCTTTGAAGAGAAAAGTCCTGAGAGAACGTGCCCTTTAGTGGATGACCTTTCTCAGGCAATGTGATATGGGTACATATATTGTTACACTTGTGTGATGTACATGTGATATGACTTGATAGATGCTATGGCTAGTTTGTAATGCCAATTTTGATATCATGGGCATGAAAATGAACCAGGGGGAGGAAAAACCTCCAAGGACCCTGAGTTTACTGAGATTGTTATCTCACCCCTGTTGGGGATTATGTTTTGCAGGTGAGGCTCAGGGAGCGGTTGACAGATCGCAGGACAAGAGGCCTGAGTAGAGGGATATAGTTCTGAAGGAACCTTAGGCATATAGTGAAGAGCATGTTGGCTCTATATTTTGATATTTTGATTTTATGCCTGTATTTTGGTAATGATAAGGGATATGTACAGTTTTGAGAAATATACTTTGTATATTATGAGATTCACCATATATGATATACAACTGATGTTGTTAATGAAGTTTGATGACGTCATTTGGTTTATTGCTTCCATTTTTATTTATCCTTGATAATTGCTGCGCTATTCTGATTAATTAATATGTTAATACACTGGATGCATACTAGATGTTACAGATGACATTGACACAATACTGAAAGATAACGAATCTGTTTCAGTAAGGTTGAATACTATTCCTTTCAACCTAATGTAAGTTTCAAGTTATCTTATTTATAGATATATCTACATCTTTTAGATGCTAAATTACTTTTTTTAGTTAACGTGAGTGAATGAAAATTCAATTATTATAACACAACTCGTAGTACTATCAAGTACTTTTGAGCAAATTATATAACTCTATTAATTTGCAGCATTATTCCGTACGAAGATTAAAGGAATATGTTTTGTGTAATATCTCACGAGGGAAAATGAAATTTTTTATGCATAGTTAATTAATTAGGATAAATTAGAAATTAAATTTCTGTTCAAACCTTTATGGTGTGCTACTTTTACCCTACGAGTATGTTTGGATGGAGTATTTTAAAATTTCAGGAAATTTAAAATTCAGGGAAATTAAAATGCATCAATTAAAATTCTTTTATTTTCAAAATTTTGTGTTTGGATAAAGAAATTGAATTTCTTTATTTTTAAAATTTTGAACCTCATTCACGGAAAAACACTTAAGGTGAGTGGTGTCGTGAGAGTAGCAGAGGTCGGAGTATGTCGGTGATTGAGACGGAGCAAAAAGTTGTGCAATTAGAGCTTCTAAGAAAGAAGAGAATTTCAATTTCTCACCTTTTAGAGGGAAATTCAAATTCCACATTTTTAATTATTTAAAATTCTATTTTAAAATTTCAAAAATTTAAATTCCTCATATAAAAATATCTAAACAGTAAATTTTAAATTGAAGAATTTTAAATCCCCTAATAAATTATTTTCCCCAATTAAAATTTTCTATCCAAACACACTCTACAATTAATTTTGGAGACACATCTTGTTTTCCATTATTGCTTTTCACCCTTAAGTTTACAAAGAGGACCATTGAGAATGTTATGATAATATCTTAATTCTAAAAAAGTAAGCTAATGTGATAATAAAAATATTTGTCAATACACATGGTGGGGTCAGAAATTAGTATTTTCCAGCTCAAAAGGCTAATAACACCGACCGTAGCACTATCATAAAGGAATTTATTTTTTCATTCGGATGGAAGGTTCCAATTATTGAGAAGAAAATGGTGATAGAACACAGATCCAAGCATAATTCTATAGTTTTATCCGGTTGTTTGCTGACTTATTAGGCTTTTGTCTAAGTACTGTGGATAACCCATTTAAAGCATCTCACTTTTTTTTCTTTTCCTTTTTAATATGATGAATTAGAGCATTATTCTGTATTGCTTTTTTTTTTTTTTTGAAAGAAGCACAGTTTAAGGCATTCCATTGATAATCAGAGTTTGAATACAAATAATATAAAATGTTTGGTTACAAGAATAAAGTCTTGATGTCCTAGCCAAGGAATGGGCCACAAGCTTGTCTCCTTAAGAAACTCACCTTGGAGTTTGAGATATTAGAAAGGGAAGTTCTACATTTAGCTATTATAACATTGAAGTCAAAATTTCCTTTTGCTATATTGTTGCATGCATCTACTACCATCTTGCTGTCAGACTCGAGAATAACATTTTGGAGATGAAGTTCATCGACCCAGGTGAGAGTATGCATGGAGAAGAGCCCATGCTTCTGCTTCTGCTGAAGTTGGAGTACCTTTGAATTACTGAGTTTTAGCTTGATTGAAATTACCTTGATCCCCTCTGATGCAGATTCCTATGTCAAATGCGTGAATTTCTAGGAAAATTGCAACATCAATGTTGCATTTGAGATATCCTTGAGCTGGAGGTTGCGATTGCAAATCACGTAAGGGAGGTTCTTGAGAAGGTGTATTCTCAGCATGTGCATGTTTCTTGCAAAGCTCCATTCTGAGAAGAATTGTTTCGAAAAAGAAAGTGATATTGATGGTGGAATATCAATCTCCTTCCACACTTTGTCATTTCTAGCTTTCCTAATTGACCACAAGACAATAGAAATTCTGCATTTAAGATCATTATTAGCATTTTCCAGAATAGTAAAAAACAAATCTTTTATGTCTATGGCTGCATGAATTTTGCTATCTATGTGAGTCCAAAGGCCAGCTAAAATTCAAAAATGATGGACTTTATAATAGTCAACAAACAGGTGCCAATCATCTTCTGCTTTGCTGGAGAAAAATGGGCAGTGTGCTGGGCATTCAATTCCACGCTTGCTAAGCCTTTTCCTTGTAGGTAAACAACCTCTTAAGAATCTCCAAACAAAATGCTTTATTTTTGGTGTCTTGAGCTTCCAAATAGTCAGCCATGGTCCGGGCACTTTGAAGTGGTCATTGTCAATGATGTTATTCATAATAGCATTATAGACACTTTTAATATTGTAAGAACCTTTGTTACTGTGCCTCCAAATTAACTCATCCTCTGCATGAATGTTGAAGAGTGGTATTTGCTAAATTCAGTCGGAGTCTGCAGCATCAAAAATTATTGCTTAGCATATTTCCCTGTTCTCACCTACTTTCATGTCTTCATTTTTGGGCACCACATTGCCTTTACAAGACCATATTAAACATATCAAAATGTGAAATGTGAATATATTCAAGGGGAAATGCTAACAATCAATAGCAAATATAACTAGGATGGCAAACAGACCGGCCCGCAAAAAAATGGGGCGGGCTGGCCCAGCCAGCAAAAAATGTGAGGCGGACTGGCCCGTCCCACTTTTGTAAAGTGGGCTGGAAATGTTAGCTTGCCCTGCTTTAATGCGGGCCAGCGGACTAGCGAGAGATGTGATGCATGAGTGTAAATAATTTAAAATACAAATATGATAATTTTAAAAAGAAATATAAAAAATTATTAAAAAATAAAAATATGATAATTAAAAAAAACACAAAGTTAAATAAAAGTAAATAATTTAAAATTAATGTTAAATAAATGATGTCATGTGATAATTCACAAAATTATACCATTTGCAAATGAAATTTACGGATGTAAACTGTTCAAAGTGTAATATGTTAGTAATGAAAGACTATTTGAAAGTATCATTATCAAAAATATTTTAATATTAAAACTTAAAAGTTAATTATGAGAGTGCAAAGGAGTATAAATTTAAAAAATATACCTATTTCAAAATATGTTAAATATATCTATTTAATTTTAATATTTAATATTTTAAATAATATTGGTCCAGCGGGCTGGCCCGCCCCACCCCGCGTTTGGCCCGCAATTTTGCGGATTGGGCTAGTCCGCCCCGTTTTTGATTTGCGGGCTAATATTATCAATCCAGCCCGCGTTTTTTTGCGGGTTATGCAGACTGGCCCGGCGGAACTGACCCATTTTGCCAACCCTTAATATAACACATTTTTTTGAAAACTTTTTACCCATCTTTACCATGCTCAAGTTGCCTAGCGTATTTAATTACATATTGGTCAACATAATAATGAAGATATATACTACCTCCCTTCTTATATATAAGACCATTTCAATTAATTTACATTTTTTTAAAAATAATTAATTTAATTAATCACATTAAATTTGTCAATAATTTGTATTACTCTTTCAATATTATCCTTCATTTCTCTCTTCACTTCATTGCTTTTCACCTAATTAACTAATGTGACATCTTTTTTTTTTTCTCCAATCCTTATAAGAGAGAGTGTAACTATTATAGGAAATAAATAATTAATGCATCAAACAATTAGAAGAGATTTTTATAAAAAGAGACAAACAATAAGGCAAAAAGGGTCTTATATACAGGACAAAGGTAGCATAATTAAATCATCAATTATTAGATATATATTAGATCTTACATTTTTTATATATATTTTTTTGTAGAAAAAAAATAATATTTTCATAACCGAACCAGACTAATCGATTCAACTGGGAATTGTACTGGTGATTGACAGAACACCCCATAAAATTGGGACATTTTAGAATCGGAGAGAACTGATCTAAAACAAATGTTGAATCGGTCCTTTCAAATTTTTTATCAACATTTTTTTAAATAAATAAAAATACATACTTAAATATATCATAGTATAAATTATTTTGTCAGTTATGATTAATTTTATCTTATGAAACATAATTTAGTCATTTATAATTTTTTGGATCCTAATTTTTTTATATTCATTAGTTTATTACTTAACCACCGATCCTAATTATTTTGGATTAAAGATGCTATTGATATTAATATATTAGTTTGTTACTTAAAACATTATATAATATTTAAAAATATATAACCGGTTCAACTATAATTGAAATATTTAACTTTGAATCAATATCTTCACCGATTTAATCACTAGTCTGATTTTAAAAACATTGAAAGAAGTAATAGAATGTAGAGCCATTCCCAATACCATAAGAAAAGTGTCAATAACACGCTGAAGCTATCAACAGATATCCACTTAGAAGATTACTATACAGGTTTGAATTATAAGTATTTCTATCCAATTACATTTACTTAATTAGACACTAGGCACTATGACATCTTGATCTGAACCAATATAGGGGTTCATTGTTTTTTTACGGATCGTCATTGAAAAGGTTTCTTGTTATAACAAAAAAAAAAGACGCATGTCAAGTGTTTGGCGAAGAGACACAAAGATAAAGACAATATGAAGAAAAGTGTAGAGCAACAATAACAAATTTAACATGAACAAAATGCTAAATAAAATAAAATAAAAAGGCGGAAAAGACAAGAAATGGAAGAAGACGTCACACCTTATGAAAAGTGATTAGTCCCGTGGAGATTCGCCACAAAGATTATAGAAACCTTTTATAAGAACCAATGTTTGGTCCAATTAAGAACCCAAGAGGAACTTCCTCTCACACACTTTTAAAAGTGAAAAGGTTTATATTTAATTCAAAGGTGAATACATAAGACAAATGAGTGGTTATTTTATAACCAACAAGTGGTGCCTCACTCCTACTTCTCTCCAATGTGGGACTTCAGTAACATATTCCTTATTAAAAATTATACTAAAAAAAAGTCTAATTTGTGCTGAACTTCATGTCTCATTTTCATCATCCTAGATGCAAAATTAAGACTTAAGATTAGAAATACAACTTGTAGGAAATCTTTTGAGCTTTCAAACACATCAAAGAACTCCTAAAACAGACATCTAGAACTCATGTTATGTTCAAATATTGGAGCAATCTCGACTCTTTACTAATTGGTCTTTGGGCTCTTCACTCATTTTTCTTGATTCTCACCATGCACCCCTTCTTTAAAAAAATCATCCTCGAATTTGGATATTCATCACCTACATCAAAAGGACTTAGGTGAACAACATTAAATGTGGTGCTTACCCTATACACCTTGGAGGGCAACTTTGTATGCCTTGTCATGGATGTTCTCCAAGATTTGGACGAGTTTATGTCCTCTAGGCAAAAGTTTTGATTTCCTTGGGGTAGGAAACCTTTCTTTTCTCATATGGAGCCAAATCTAATTTTTGGGTTCAGAGGCAACTCTTTCTCTCCATTTGTTTGCTTGTTTAACATATTTCTCCATTTTTTTTCTCATTTTGTGCTTTCACTTTTTCATGGAGCTTACTCACAGATTGTGGAGGTAAATTGAGTGAGACATTCTTTGGAAAAACATCTCCAAATTTTTGCAAGAGAGAATCAACAACACTAGGAAGAAGGTTAAAGTTAGAATTCAAATACAAGTCCTTATACATGCAAATGTACATTTCTTTTTTACCAAACATGCCCTCTTGATATCACTCTCCCTAGCAAATAAGTTTTCTATCATTCTTTCAAGCACACAACTTTGATTTTTATCATGTTCTTCATGTTTATGTTTAGAAATCTCTTTTTTTTTTGTTCTCTTTTTATTTTCAAAGCAACTTGATCTTGACACACCTCTTTAATAGAAAGTGGTACAAGTGTTTTTTTTCCGAGAATCATGAGAAAAATAAAACTTATTAGTAAAACCATCATGAATAGCATGCTTATCAAATTGCCAAGGTCTTCCAAGTAAAATATGGGCAGCCTCCATAGGCACAACATCACACAAAATATCATCCTTGTACTTATCAATGCCAAAACTTACCATGGCTTGTTGATTAACAATTACTCACCATTCTCACTTAGCCATTGGAGTTTGTATGGACGCGAATGAGGTTTGGTACTAAGATTAAGTTTGTTCACCAAACGAGTGCTTGCCACATTGGTGCAACTTCCCCCATTTATGATCAAGGAACACACTTTCCCTTGAATGATACATCTTGTCCCACGACACAGGAGCGGGATTCTCTAAAAAGCCAAGGTCGCGTTGTGGAAGATGTTTTCTATTTGGCTTTGGTCATCAACCACAATTTGGTTTCCCATGAGCCTCCTTACCATTAACAAGTCACCTTCAGAAGCATAAGCTTCACAATCATCTTGCTCTTCACTTGTAATTGCTTTTTCTAGACATGAGTCACTAGAAATGTGCCCATTGTCCCTTAACATCATTACGCACTTATTAGGGCATTGTGAGGCGATGTGCTCATTGCCTAAGCACTTGATGTTCTTGGCTTTTTGAGGGACAAAAGAAGAAGCATTATTAGTAGAAACCAAAGGACTAGAGTTTTTAGAGATTTTACCTTCATTGGCCCATGTAGGTGGATCTTTTTTGGGTTGTCTATCTTTCCAAGAGGAATGGTTGAAGCTTGAAGAAGGTTTTCGGTTAGAATACCTCCTTTTGAGTTGTTGCTCAACTTTGATCTATTGATGGACTAAGTCCCCAAGCTCAACATAATGTTGTAGCTCCACAACATCTTGTATCTCTCTATTGAGCCCATGTAAGAAGCGTGTCATGACAGCTACCGGTTCTTCAACAACATTTACTCGTATCATAGCAATCTCAATCTCCTTATGATACTCATCCACACTTAGACTCCTTTGAGTGAGTCTTTGGAGCTTATTGTGAAACTCCATACGGTAATGGGGAGGAACATATCTTTTTCTCATCATTGCTTTCATCTCCCTCCAACTATTCACCGATTCATCTCCTATTCTCCTTCTTTCCTTTTGTAATTGGTCCCACCAAATTAGAGCATAGTATGTAAATTCTATGCCTGCTAATTTCACTATTTTGTCTTCTCTTTAGTTATTGCAGCAAAAAATTTGCTCTATTTTCATCTCTCACTCCAAATAAGTCTCAGGGTCATTCCTCCCTTGAAATTTAGGTATTTTAATTTTAACCCCATCAAGTCCTTCATCCCTTTCATTTCTCCTCCTAGGTCTTTCTTCTTTATTATTTTCCCTATGTCTTCTTTCATTACTTCGTCTATCCTCATGCCTCCTAGGACTCTCTCTCTCTTCATCTCCAGTATCACTCCTTTGAGTGGAGGTTCTAGACCTACGCCTTTCTCTTCTATCCATCCTCTCCTCCATCCACCCATTGTGCTATAAGATTTGAGCAAATTGATTGGCCAACTCGTCCAAGCGAGCTTGCATGACATCAACTCTAGGGGTGGGAGGGATATTAGAACCACCAGACATCATATAGTAGTATGACGAAAATATGAATAGGACCTCGCCACTTTACTCACGTGTTTAACTCAAGAAATGACAACTCGTGTTTTCACTTAGAAAAATGACTTTTGATTATAATGTAAACGCTCTTGCCTTTTACCACTCAAAGTTCTCTTTAGGTTCTTAACAAGATCAATCTTATTTCCAAATCAAAAATTCTTTTTTTATAAAAAATTTGTAGCGATCCTCAAAAGAGTTGCTTACTGGATTCATTGAACGAAAGGAAAATCACAAAGACAACAATCGAAAGGAATTTTAAAAGACAAACTAGAAAAGGTAACAAAAGAAAGACACTCTCAAAATAAGAAGGCCAAACAAAGACAATACGGAACTAGGAAGAAAAAAAATCAATTGCGCAAAAGAAAAGAAGAAATAATGTTATAACACCACAAATAAACTTTCACAATTGCCAAATAAATTAGTGCAAAAGGGTTTTTCTTATGAAGCAATTTTTTTTTCAACAAGCAGTTTAATATAAGCACATTTGGATTTCTCTTCTTTTTTTTTATCAATCAACTACCTTTTTTTTTACACTAACACAAATTATTTTCAGTTGATAACCAATTGTGAACAATAATAATTCAATTTAGAATAAGGTGCGTAGAATAACGTCGTTACAGCAATATTATGAGTAGAATATAACAAAGTTGTAAATTGCGCAAAAGATAAAGAACAAAAAATAAAAGAACAAAATGATAAAGAATGGGGAATAAAAGAACAAAATGATAAAGAACGAGGAATAAAATATCAGAATGGTAAGGAATGAGAAATAAAAGAACAGAATGATAAAGAACGGAAACAAAAGATAGAGGAAAAGAAAAAAAAGGACAGGAATTAAAGAACAGTACACAAACACAATAACTTGGTCAATTATAGGATCCGGGTTCAAGATACAATATGAAGAAAAGTGCAGAGCAACAATAACAAATTTAACATGAACAAAATGCTAAATAAAATAAAATAAAAAATAAAAGGGGAAAAATACAAGAAATGGAAGAAGACGCCACACCTTATGAAAAGTGATAAATCCCGTGGGATTCGCCACAAAGATTATAGAAACCTTTGATAAGAATCAATGTTTGGTCCAATTAAGAACCCAAGAGGAACTTCCTCTTAGACACTTTTAAAAGTGCAAAGGTTTATATATAATTCAAAAGTGAATTACATAATAAAAATGAGTGGTTGTTTTATAACCAACAAGTGGTGCCTTACTCCTACTTCTCTCCAATGTGGGACTTCAATAACATATTCCTTATTAAAAATTATACTAGAAAAAGTCTAATTTGTGCTGAACTTCATATCACATTTTCATCATCCTAGATGCAAAATTAAGACTTGAGATTAGAAATACAACTTGTAGAAAATATTTTGAGCTTTCAAACGCATCAAAGAACTCCTAAAACAGACATCTAGAACTCAAGTTATGTTCAAATATTGGAGCAATCTCAACTCTTCATTAATTGGTCTTTGGGCTCTTCACTCATTTTTCTTGATCCAAAAAGCTATTCCAACATAAAAATAATGGTTTACCATTTGCAACCCTTTTTGAGCCAAAAACTTCATATTTTATTGAAACCCTAACCTAGGATAAGAATTTCATGCCTTACCTAAGGTTAGGAGAGCAAAAGGAAATAATTTGTGATGGAAACTTTTTGGGTAGCTCATGCGATGAAAAAGATTTTTAAATGTGGCTATATGCTATTCATGTGATTAGTAAAAGAAAAGAAATAAAAGAAGTGAAAGAAAAAGAAAAGAAAAAAAGGAAACAAATTCCTTGTGTTTTAAATATACAAAGTATTGGGTGAAATGGAAATATTGATATGAGAAAAGTGGATATCTTGGAAGAAAAAAGAAGAAATAGGAGATAATGATCTCATTGTTTTATTTGTATTTGCTCTCCTATTCCGAAAGGTCTTTTTGAATATCCAGAAAAACCAAGATTCATTTTCTAAGCAAGGCCCATCCATAAAAACCCTAATGATCCATGTTGATTATGCACTTTGATTTGATAGAAAATGAACTGCAAAATTTATCTATGACATATCAGTGTTGAAATTGAACTTAAACACTCACTTGTGAGAATTAAACACCTTTGAGAGATTTTCCTTTGTTTGAATCAATCACATGTTTCCTCTAATGTTCTTTAGAAATGAAATGTGAATTGATCTTAATCTCATTTTGGTTTTGAGAATTTCATCTTTTGTTTCAATTCTTGAGATTGACTGTTTGAAAGATGTGTTCTGATCATTCGGAAAACGTTGATTCTTTACAAAACATGTTCGTCTTCTATCCCACTATTTGTAGCATTACCATGCCAAATGGCATAATATTAAGGGGTATAAGAATCCAAGGTGGACTTTCCCTGCATGTTTGATCCAAATTTCAATGGCTCTCTAATTTCTCATTGTCTCGATGCTGGTTTTTGGTTAGTTCACACTTGCATGGATGCATACTACCAGGGCCATTCTTGAAAATTCTTTGGTCCAGGGCGAAGTGAAAAAAATGGACCCTTAACACACAAATTTTTTAAAATATAAATAATATTAAAACTAAGAGATAGAAAAAATGAACCCTTAACACACAAATTTTTTGAAATACAAATAATATTAAAATCAAGGGATGGAAAAAATGGACCCTTACATATATATTTTTTTAAATACAAATAATATTAAAATTAAAGGATGGAAAAATGAGCCTCTAATACACAAATTTTTTGATATCAATCATTCGCTAAAATAATTTTTTAATAACAATTAGTTTTTTGACCTGTGCGTATACGCACGGGTCGCTTTGATCCGCTACATTTTTATAATTTAATATTAATTTTTATATCTATAATAACAAAATATTTGTATTTATGATATTTAGGTTTCACGTTCATATACATGTTTAGAATATAAACTTTCATTATGGAACTTGATATACACAATCCAAATTGATTAAGAACTATTGAATAAAGAAAGTTAAAGATAAAAAGTAGAAGAGTATAACAACGAAAAGAAAATAAACAATTTTGATGAGATGTCTCACGCATGATGAGTTGAAAAGATCGAATAACTAATATTGTTATTATTACTTGTGTTTGTCTTTCTCTTGTGAGGGTGATGAAGTAATCTTGTCATTCGTGTGTACTCGAATATAAAGCCAACTTGTAAGCTTAGTTTAGCAACCTAGCAATTTAAATGATGTTGCACAATAAAAATTTCTTAGAGAAAAGAATTGGTTGAATACTAAATATATGAACCATTGCAACTCACACGAAAATCTGGAATGTGAGAGGGGCACACATGTCGTAAAATATTTCAAAAATACCATTAGAGTGAACCACAAGTTCAAAGGAAGAGTGAGATAAAAAAAAATGCAACATAAATAATAGCATACATGTTACATAAACTTAATTGTTGTAGTTGACACAAGATATGTGCAACAAATTAACAAACCATAAAATTTGTAGAAAAAACATTTTACAAATTTGAAACAACAATAGATTATCAGTCATGAATAAGAAAGTATGTATGTTTAATAATATATATTAACTAAATGTTATTATGTTAATTATTGTAACAATTGGATTAAATAAAAAGCGATTAATAATTTCAAATTTTGATTAAATTAAAATAATAAAACTATAAATATTTATATTTTTCTAAAATGTTACCATTGTATTTTACTATTATTTACCAATTATTTATATGATGAAATAAATATTATTGATTGTTTGATATGTAAAATCATGTTAAATAATTAATTTTAAAATAATTTTTCGATTTACCCATGACGACTTAGAGAATAATTATTTTTCATAATTGTAGTTTTTATCATTAAAAAAATAAAATTAAAACTAATTTACATTATGGTATAATGAATAAGTAATTTTAAACTTTCTTGTAAAAAAAATCACTTTTATAAATTATTTATAATTTTGATCTCTATGATAATTTAAAATATTTATATTTTTGATATTATTGATAAGGTAATTTAAATTCAATAGCTTTGACTTTCCTATCATAAAAAATAAACTATTATATAAATATATTAAATAAATGT
>PYAF01005754.1:311872-343208 GCA_007407185.1 Glycine tomentella
TTTTTTATTTTTGATATTATTGATAAAGTAGTTTAAATTAATTAATTTTTATTGTAATTTAAAAGCAATCAAATTATAATTTTTTTATAAATATATTAACTAAAAAGAGTTTAACAATTCCAACTCTTGACTTAAATTTAAATAACAAAATTATAATTTTTTTTAAAATAGAACCACTTTATAATATTTTTATTTTTATCATAACTAAAAATATTTTTATTTATGATATTATTGATAAAATAATTTTAATTAATTAATTTTGATTGTCCTATAATAAACAATCAAATTATTATTTTTAATAAATATTAATTAAAAATTATTACTATGATTATATGATTATAGTAAGAGTTGATTTAAATAGAAAGAGTTTACAAATTCAAAAGCTTGACGACCAAAATAAATGGAGCCCCTAAAATAAGCAAATCTAAATATGTAATAGTCAAATCCAAACGAAGGCCAGAAATACAAACTGAATAACCAGAACTCCATGATGGGAATAAATATAGCAGTAATCGAAGAAAAAGCAGAGATAAATTAATGGACAATTGAACATATCAAAATGGCATGGCTGACATGTTCTCTAGATTAAGTAAAAAAATTAAATGGACTATCATGGATAAAAAAATTATTTAGAAAAATAAAGTTGATAAGCACATACATTATACATAATATGAATGTAGCCCCGGCCCTGGGGCAGGGCGAGCAGGGCCTCCGTCCAGGGTTCAAAAATTTTTGGGTCGGTAGTTTAAGTAAAATTTTTTATTAAAAAAAATAAAATAAAAATTAAACCTATATTAGGGGTCCATTTTGTGTGTTAGGGGTCCATTTTTTTCATCTCTTAATTTTAATATTATTTGTATTTCAAAAAATTTGTATATTAGAGGCCCATTTTTTTCATCTCTTAGTTTTAATATTATTTGTATTTCAAAAAATTTATGTGTCAGGGACCCATTTTTTTCATCCGTTAATTTTAATATTATTTGTATTTCAAAAAATTTGTATGTTAGGGATTCATTTTTTGTATGTTAGAGGCTCATTTTTTTCATCCCTAGTTTTAATATTATTTGTATTTCAAAAAATTTGTGTGTTAAGGGTCCATTTTTTTCATCTCTTAATTTTAATATTATTTGTATTTCAAAAAAATTTGTATGTTAAGGGCCCGTTTTTTCCATTCCTTAATTTTAATATTATTTGTATTTAAAAAAAATGTAATAAGGACCCATTTTTTCCACTTCGTCCCAGGCCAAAAAATTTTCAGGACCGACCCTGCATGAATGTGTATGTGTGTACACACTCACAATCATAAATCATTTTATCTTGTATTTCCTAATCTGAAAATCCCAGTTTTCTAGTAATCTATTGTCTAAATACTGTCAACTCTAGACTATAAATTTATTAATCAGAAGACCTGTGAAAATTATTGAACGATGAAATTGGATCTAAAAGTATCTACTCGCAATTTCTTCTTGCTCCCAATATAAAAAATATCAATTTCAATAATCTGTTTTTAAATGCGATACTCTTAAGCCTGGTAGTATCATTTAAATGTCATAAATTCAATATGCAATAGTTTTTTCCATCCTAATTAGTAAAGCAACATAGGCCTAAATAATCTAAAAAAATATTTGTGTTCATGGTGAAAGCAAGGGACAAGAACTACCACTCAAATCTAAGGTACAGCCAAGTGCCAAGCATACCACCAGCTGGTAACATGTTTACACTATTGAAAGATGTTGATGCTATGCTATTACACCCGCAGGCAGAAATCATTGAGGGTGCAGTGCAGTACTCATATTGGTACGCAGGAACCATAACCATATCCATGCAACCTAGAGGAATAATAATAATATCATAGATAATCAATCAAATATCTAAAAACACAAAAAAATGCAATATTAAAGGATGATTTACATACATTCATTAAAGGAAAGTATAGATTCCCATCACAGATACTAAACTAAACAGCCCAAGTTTTTGAGACAATTGGTCCTCAATCCTCCTTGAATAAGTATTCAGGTTTTATTCTTGCTTTCCCCATTATTCTCTTAAAAGTTGAATTTTAGCACAAGATAAAATAGGCATGTTCTTTGTCCATGCTGGATGGGACATGTTGGAGATATAAAGACAATATTGAGTATTCACATAAGAGCTTAAGCTTTTTTGGGTTAATTTGTTTTCAACAATTTTAATATCAGTGATTTTATCTTCTACTATCAGTTTCAAATTGTTCTCCAGGCCTTTTATTTTGAGATTAATTTCATAATTTTCTCTGTATCTTAATTACTATAGACTATTTAGTTCCAATTCCTTCGTATCTTAATTATAGACTATAAACTATTCCATATTCAATCAGTGAGAGACTCATGAAAGATATACTATAGCTATGCAAAATTTCTTCATTTTTCTTTAAGCACAAACCTCTTACACAAATAATACCTGAGGACATATCAATAATATTCTACATAAACTAACAAACACAAAAGAACAAATTAACTTCAGTGATGAGAAGACTGAATGAAAGATAGATATATGCACTAACAGGAAAATAAGAGTAACAGACTATTAGTTAGTAGATCGCAGGTGGCTGGGTAGAAGAGAGCAAGAAAACATACCAGCAGTCACCAAGCATACCTAAGACTGCTCCTAGCTGTGACCATAACTCTTGAAGTGTTACCAACTTTTTCTGACTGATCATGAATGTCCTCTGCACAGAGGTTGAGTCTTGATTTGGCACTTTCTAAATTCTGAGCACGGAATGGCTGTTTTTGAATTGCATATTACAAAATACTCATTATCAAGTAGTAGAAAATCAACAAAGTTTAACACGTAACTTATTAAAAACAAATGGCAGTAGCTGCAGCAGAGCAACAGTTATTAACATCAATTTGTCTCTCCTAGATAAACATATTTTCCAACACATCAAATCATGCATACCAGTTGATATGCTGCTAGCATATAGTAGTTTTTAGGATAAATTCATTAAGAAATTAAACATAAAATGTCAAATAAATGCTAGAATAAGTATAAACTTCATCATTATTGTGTTTATCACTGATTTCATGCAATTTTGATGTTAGGAGCCAATAAAAGGAAGAAAAGAAGCAAAGCAAAGAGCTAATTGTTTCTGGAAGTTCGCGCCAGGCCCACGCTAGTAATGCCAGAAGACAGAATACATTAGATGGATTTTGGATGTTCACACGAGTCGCGCCACCTCCACGCTGATCGCGCCACACTTACTGCAGGTTGGCGCTAGTTGCACGAACGCCACATAAAATACGAATTAGTTTAAAGATAAGATAAAAATAAAAGATAAGAGGCTTTTAATGACCTAAGTATAAATAGGAACATAAGGGTTCAGAGAAAGGAAGCTCAGATAGACAGAAACAAAGAAAAAGAGGTAATATCAAGATCAAGAAGGAGGAAGAAAGAAGAAAAAGGGAGATTTAAGATTGAAGGGTTTGATTATTTTTCTTCTCTAATCTTGTTTATTCTTCTTCACCTCATTGTATTAGAGTCAGACATAACTATGTCTGGCTAATCGCTCTCTTTGTAGTTAGGGTCAAAACCTAATGTGAACTTTTCTGTAATTGGTTTGATTCCTATATTATTTATGCTAAAGTGTTTTATTTTACTCTGTTTGCATTGTTTATATCTTTATTAGGGCTGATCATTCTAATAAAGTTTTGAGGGTTAGAGTTTACAATAGGGATATTGAAACTTTAATTTCTGACAAGAGTAAAGTAACAATTGTTACCTTACTTAGGGATAGGGATGTATGATTGCGGAATTATTAATGTATTTCTTAATGCTTAATTTATGAGAAACCACTAAGGAATTAGGGTTTTAATTGAATTAAAGGGTTAAAGTCACTAAGAAATTAGGGCTTAACTAGTTAACGGAAAAATACACATTTAGATTAATTAATTTAATAATTAATCCAAGTGAAGGAGGTAGGGATCATAAGGTTGAGTGCTTTGACTACAATTCTTTCCCATAAATTCTAAAAACATAATCAATTTATCTTCAGTTTCAATATTAATTTACTTTGTTATTTTAATTTCTTTAATTCACAAACACAAACCATAAATCAATTGAATTTTATTTCTTCCAATTTAAAGATAATAATTACAATAAAATTAGTGTCTCAATCCTCGTGGAGATGATACTTTATTTATCACTTTATCACTTGGAACGATCGGTGCACTTACCGAGAGCGCGACAAGTTTTTGACACCGTTGCCAGGGATTGAGTACGCCAATTTATTTGTAATTTTATTCTTTAATATTGAATTTTGTTTTTACTAATCTGTTTTCTTTAGTTTATGCGAGGTTTAGTTGAACCTGAAACTTTACAGTTTGATCCAGAGATAGAGAAGATTGCAAGAAGAAACAGGAAGCTAGCTATGCAAAATCATAAAACAGGTAATTCTAGTTCACAACCTGAAGTTGAACTAGAGATGGCTGAAAGAAAAAACAACCGGCTACGCCCAGAAGATGAATTAATGGAGGATATCCTCGCTCCATTATTCACCAGACCGAATTCTAGTATCGTCAGACCACCTATAGAGGCGAACCATTTTGATATTCATCCATCATTAATTACCTTGGTGGAGAGAAGCTAGTTTGGTGGTGAAGATGACGAAGATCCCCATGATTTCGTGGACAGATTCTTAAGGATTTATGACACCATAAGACATCAGGGGGTAAGTGATGATGCAATTAGACTGCGATTATTTCCTTTTGCAGTTAAAGGAAAAGCTCCTAGATGGTTAGAATGACAGACTTCTAACAACATCACCACATGGGATGAGTTGGCCAAATTCTTTGCTCAGCATTTCTCTATGGAAAAATATAATAAATTGGTGAATGAAATCACTAATTTTACTCAACATAGTAGAGAAACGTTGTGTGCAGCCTGGAATAGATTTCAAGAGTTAATCAGATAGTGTCCTCAGTATGATATGCCATTTGGGAAGAAGGTGAGAATTTTCTTCAATGGAATGACTCCTGAATCTAGAATGATTGTCAATGTTGTAGCGGGAGGTTCAATTGGATCTAAGACAACAACTCAAACTTATGAGTTGATTGACTCCTTGGCAACAAATGAGAACGAAAGCATTGCAATTCAACCCAAACTAGTTGGGGAGTAGCGATGCTATGCTAGCTGAACAGAAACTCTTGTCACAACAGCTAGCCAAGCTTAATGAGAGAATTGACAAGCTTCAAATTTCTGCAGTTCAAGCCGCACCAAGTCGGGTCCCAGTATTTAGTTGCGAATATTGTCAAGAGGACCATCATACAAATGAGTGTCCCACACTGATAGGAGCTGACCCAGTTCAGGTAAATGGCGTATGGTATGACCAAAGACCCCAACAAAACTTCCAGAGAAATCAAAATTTTGCTATGAGTAACAATTTTCAGAGAAAGTTTCAAGGAGGAGGATTAGATTACAAATCTAATAACTATTTGTAGCCTCCACCTATTCCAATCAAAGAACCTTCTAAACTAGAGAAAGCCATGTTACACCTGTCCAAGACTACTAATGAGCACATTCAAGCGACAAATGCATTCATCAATGAGACCAGAGCTCACCATAAAAATCAAGATGCTTCTATTCTTAATCTTGAAAATCAAATTGGTCAGTTGTCGAAGTAGCTTGTAGAAAGACAACAAGGGTAGTTTCCTAGTGATACAGTGATTAATCCACGAGAGCAAGCTAAAGCCATCACTACAAGGAGCGGAATTGTAATAGCACCTCAAGAGAAGACCAAAATAGTGCATAAAAAGGTTGGTGAGGAAGCTAGAACTAATCAAAATAATGAGCAAGAAGCAGAGGTGGAGACACAAACAGGTAATGATAAAAGTCCAGCTGTTACAAATCCTAAGAAGGTAATGGATTTCTCTCGCTTTGAAAAGCCACCATATCCAATGAAGCTTAAGCAACAAGCTCAAAAGAAACAATATGCTAAATTCTTAGAAATGTTTAAAAAACTGCATATTAATATTCCATTTGCTGAAGCTTTAGCTAACATGTCTAATTATGCTAAGTTTATGAAAGATTTTTGTTGTCTCGAAAGCATAAATTGCAGGAATGTGAAACAGTTGTGCTTATTGAAGAGTGCAGCGCCATCATCCAAAGGCGAGTTCACCCAAACTCAGAGATCTAGTAAGTTTCAACATTCTGATTGCAATAGGTAATGTGAATGTGGGTAAGGCTTTATGTGACCTTGGAGCAAGCATCAACTTGATGCCTCTCTCAATATGCAAATCCTTGGGAATTTCTAAATTGAAACCTACCATGGCGTCCCTTCAATTGGTTGATCGATCATTGAGAAAACCTAGTGGAGTCATTGAAGACATCTTGGTTAAGGTTGATAAATTTATTTTCCCAGCTGATTTTATAGTTCTAAACATGGAGGGAAGTGAGATACCTATCCTCTTAGGTAGGCCCTTTTTGGCTACGACTAGAGCTATAATTGATGTAGCCCAAGGAAAATTAGAGCTTAGAATGTTTAATGAATCAATCATTTTTAATGTTTTTGATGCTATTAAAAATCCTATTAACAAAAATGATTGTTTTGGAATTGATATATTAGATACTCTAGTGCATACAGAGAAGTCCAATGATCAAGAGTTAGCTGAAGTGCTGGAGATTAGAAGTGAAGACAGTCCACTTGAAGATCGGGAAGTTGCAATGGAGGTGCTGGAAAAGAAAGAAGATGATATGACCAGTGAAGCACCAAAACTAGAGTTGAAGGAATTCCCCGAAAATTTGAAATATGTGTTCTTGGGAGAGGAGAAGACATATCCTGTTATTATCAATAAAGGATTGTCTGAAGTTGAAGAAGAAAAATTAATTAAAGTGCTCAAGGAACACAAAAGTGCAATTGGATGGTCTATATCTGATTTAAAGGGCATTAATCCCTCTTTTTGCACTCATAAAATCTTGATGAAGGATGATATAAAACCATTGAGACAACCTCAGAGAAGACTGAATCCTACCATGAAAAAAGTGGTTAGAAAGGAAGTGGTTAAATTGTTAGATTCAGTATTATTTACTCGATTTCAGATACTGCATGGGTAAGTCCTGTTCAAACTGTTCCCAAGAAAGGTGGGATGACTGTAGTTCATAATGATAATAATGAACTAATCCCCACTAGAACAATCACCGGATGGAGGATTTGTGTGGATTATAGAAGACTTAATGATACCACAAGAAAAGACCACTTCCCACTTCCATTTATGGATCAAATGTTAGAGAGATTGGCTGGCCATGCATTCTATTGCTTTCTGGATGGATATTCTGGCTACAATCAAATTCCAGTAGCACCTGAAGATCAAGAGAAGACAACCTTCACTTGTCCCTTTGGAGTATTTGCTTATAGAAGAATGTCATTCAGTCTATGCAATGCACCTACGACTTTTCAAAGGTGTATGCTTTCTATATTCTCTGACATGGTAGAAAAAGGTTTGGAAGTTTTTATGGATGACTTTTCTATCTTTGGTTCTTGTTTTGATACCTGTTTAATGAGTTTATCTAAAGTGTTGAAATGATGCCAAGAAATGAATCTAGTTTTAAATTGGGAAAAATGTCATTTTATGGTTCGTGATGGAACAGTTTTAGGAAATAAAATTTCTGAAAAAGGGATAGAAGTTGATAAAGCCAAACTACTATTAATTGAAAAACTTCCACCACCAATTAATGTTAATGGGGTAAGAAGTTTCTTAGGCCATGCAGGCTTTATAGGAGGTTCATTAAAGATTTTTCAAAAATTGCAAAACCTCTTAGTCAACTTCTAGTAAAAGAAACTGATTTTGTGTTTCATGAAGTTTGTCTTACTGCGTTTAATGTGTTAAAAGAGAAACACAAAACTGTACCTATTCTAATAGCACCTAATTGGAATTTACCTTATGAACTTATGTGTGATGCAAGTGCATATGCCATTGGTGTTGTTCTTGGTCAGAGAAAAGATAAATTGTTGCATGTTATATACTATGCTAGCAAGGTTTTTAATGTGGCACAAGTTAACTATGCCACTACAGAAAAAGAGATGTTAGCAGTAGTATATGCATTAGACAAATTTAGATCTTATTTAATAGGGTCTAAAGTGATTATATTTACTAACCATGCTGCTCTTAAGTACGTGATGACTAAACAGGATTCAAAGCCACGCTTACTGTGGTGGATGTTATTATTTCAGGAATTTGATTTAGAAATCAAGGACAAAGCTGGAGTGGAGAATAGAGTGGCTGATCATTTGTCTAGAATTCAGGAGAAGGACTTACAAGATGGACCAGAAATGGAGATTAATGAATCTTTTCCTGACGAGCAAGTGTTGGCCATTTAACTTGTTCCATGGTTTGCAAATATGGCAAATTTTAAAGCTGCTGGAATAATGCCTGAAGACTTTAATTGGCAGCAAAAGAAGAGGTTCCTTCATGATGCAAGGAGGTATTTTTGGGATAACCCTTTTTTATATTTTCAATGCACTGACGGTGTTATTCGCAGATGTGTAGCTAAATCGGAAGTGCCAAAGATTCTTTGGCATTGTCATTCTTCAAATTATGGAGGACATTTTGGAGGGAATAGAACAGCGCATAAGGTATTGCAAAGTGAGTATTATTGGCCTATACTTTTTAAAGATGCAAGGGATTTTGTGGAAAAATGTGACAATTGTCAATGAACAGGTAACATATCTCGTAAGGATGAAATGCCACTTAATAATATTCAAGAGGTGGAATTGTTTGATGTATGGGGATCGATTTTATGGGACCTTTCCCTAAATCGTATTCAAATCAATATATATTGGTAGCTGTAGACTATGTATCTAAGTGGGTAGAAGCTGTGGCTTTACCTACCAACGATGCAAAGGTGGTTGTATCTTTCTTATGAAAGAATATATTCACCCGTTTTGGAGTGCCCAGGGCTATGATAAGTGATGGAGGAACTCAATTTTGCAACAAACATTTTTCAAGTTTGCTTGCTAAGTATGGAGTTAACCAGAGAATGGCTACACCATATCATCCTCAAACCAGTGGGAAGGTAGAAAATTCCAATAAAAAGGATTCTAGAGAAAACTGTTGGAAATTCTAGAAAAGACTGGGCAAAGAAGCTAGATGACGCACTTTGGGCATACAGAACTACTTTCAAAACTCCAATAGGTATGTCACCATTTTTGTTATCTTTTATTTTTCCATTCTAATTCAGTTTTTGGCCTAGGCAAGTAAGTGGGCTTAATTGCTAATTGTTGCGTATTTTCGGATTTTTTGCTCACTTGACGTATCTGACTTGTGCAGGGACTATAGAGTGATACCAATCTCCAAATGGAGCGTTCTAGGAGTCCCTGAAAAGATAACAAAAAGATCTACAAGTCTGTTAAAAATAGACCGAGGCCAATTCTGTCATTTAGAGGGTCATTTTAAGCTTCGAAGTTAGCACCTCTGCACTTGTAATTTTAGGCTGCGAATTGGACTTTTAGTGGTGTAAATAGTAAATAATTAGAATTGATGGGTTTTGTTGATGGCCTATTCTTTTCTTCAAACTTAGTCACTACATATTAGTGACTTTAGTGAAACTTGGACAGCACTTTACAATTCAATAAACAAGTTTTATATTTCTTTTCTTTAGTTTTTAGAATCAAAAGCTTGTTCTTCATTTTCTCTCATTTGTTCTTCATTGTTCTTCATCTTCTTCATTTCCATTTTGCTATTCTTCCATTTTTCTGCACTCACTTCATGGGGCTTTCCTTGGTGATCATCATGGAAGGCTAAATCACTAATCAATCCAAGGATCTAATTCAAGCAAGAGAAGAATTGGAGTTCCGGTCCAGTATTTCGAATTCTACTTGAATATTCACCTTCTTCTTCAATTTTTATTATGTTTTCATGATTATGAATGCATTTAGGATTGAAAGTGAGTTAGGATTATGGATTCATGTCCTAATTTCAAATGATAATCACAAGATTAATTGAATGATAGTTCAGTTAGGGTTGTGATTTTGGTTTCAATTAATTTAGGAGTAGAATCAATTGAACTGCTTCTATTGAGATTGAATGAATGCTCATGATAGAATCAACTTATGAGAATGATGATGATTCAAATAGCTTGGGTTAGTGAATTGGATTGATGATTTTTAATCTGTTTTACTTTACTCTTTGATAATCTTGTTAATTTATGCATTGTTCTTTAATTTTAGTTTGTGTTCTTGCATGTTTTACTTTGCGCATACCAACTGTTCGACAACAATCCCCTTTATTATTACCAATGATTTGAAGCTAGAACCATATTGATTATGTCTCTGAGTCAACCTAGGTTAGCTCTGTGCCACAGAATTAGCTTAGTAAAATTGTTTTTGATGCGCTCGACAAAGCATTATCAAAACTGGCGTCGTTGCCGGGGACACTGTTCATTGTGTGCTAGCTTTATGTTTCAGTTATTTTAATTCTGTTCAAGTTGAACAATTTCCTGCTTTATTTAAATTATGGTAATCAATTTGAGTGTGTTTTCATTTAGTCAAAGTAAAAACTTTTGTTAGTTATATTGTGTTTAGATGCATATTTAATGAATGTTATTCCTCAAATAATGCACACTTGTGTCACTATCTCATTAGTGCATGAATTTCTTGATTGAGTATTGCTGAGGACAACAAAATTCTTAAATCTGGGAATGGGGACGCATATGCGTTTATTTGATGAATCACATTTAAAAAGCAAATGATGTCTAACATAAAAAAATATTAGGTTTAATTTTTAGAAATTAGGATAATAAAAGTCTAGAGCATATAAGATTAATTTTCAGATTTTGAATTGCCAATGAAGTGGTAAATTTGATTGAATGATATTTGTCTTTGGAAACATGCATTAAACAAGTATAGTATAGAATTACATTGGACATGATTAGAACTAGGATTGTTTTTGTGACTGAAGTACATTGTGAAAAAGAATAGGATACTTGATAGGAAATCAACAGAATTTAGACTGATACCATAGCTTGTGAGGATTGAGCCTATACAGAAAATTTTCTTGTCAGAGTGACCTCACTGTAAATAATACTCTAGAACTTGTTTTGTTTCTCTACAATATTTGCATAGTTGATATGATAAAGGCATTTTATTCTTTTAGCCATGGCCAAATTAGCTTACTTGAAAAATTCTTCCATTGTTAACCCTTTTGAGCTTGAGACTTTTCTATTCAAATACCTGATGAATTGTTTGAACCATACTTATTGACTTACCTCTCTTGAGATTGGAATGTTTGATTGATCGAAAAGAAGATGAAAGTGATCAAAGTGAATTCCACTAAAAGTCAAAAGAAGAAGGAAAGAAAAGAACTGTCTCCAAATAAGTTCAAAAGAAGAAAATAAAGGAAACAAATATAGAAGGAGGAAAAGAAAGAAATTATGAAAAATTATGAATAAAAAGAAGTAGTGGAGAACTAATTCCAAATTGAGATCTAAATGAGTCTAAAGAAGATCAATGTTCCAATCTCAATCATATTTAGCTACTTTCCAAGTATTCCTACCTCTAAGCCAAGCCAAGTTACAACCTTATAAAGACCTTTTGATCAACTGTGCATGTTTTTATGTTTCTTATTTTTAGGAACTTGAGAATATAATCAAGCCTATGGTAGTGTTATAGCTTTAGAGGAATTGAGAGATTATAATTACCCAAAACACTTGAGTGATGAACGAATCATATTTCTTGGTGAGGGGTATGCAAGTTAAGGTTCTATGTTGATGAAATTGATAAGTATTCTTGAAATTTTCATATGGAATTCAATTACATTTGACAAAATAGTTCTGAGATTGTGTATGTGATGATATGCTTGATTGTTGAATGTAGTTTCCCTAACAATAAAATTTTGTTTTATTGCTGAGGACAACAATATCTAAATCTAGGAATTATTTGATATGCTGCTAGCATATAGTAGTTTTTAGGGTAAATTCATTAAGAAATTAAGCATAAAATGTCAAATAAATGCTAGAATAAGTATAAACTTCATCATTATTGTGTTTATCACTGATTTCATGCAATTTTGATGTTAGGAGCCAATAAAAGGAAGAAAATAAGCAAAGCAAAGAGCTAATTATTTCTTGAAGTTCGTGCCATCAGCGTCAGGCCCATGCTAGTCGAGCTAGAAGACAGAAAACATTAGATGGATTCTGGATGTTCACGCGAGTCACACCACCTCCACGTTGATAGTGCCACACTTACTGCAGGTTGGCGCTAATCGTGCCAAACTTGGCGCCAGTCGCGCGGACACCACAGAAAATACGAATTAGTTTAAAGATAAGAGACTTTTAATGACCTAAGTATACATAGGAACATAAGGGTTCAGAGAAAGGGAGCTCAGATAGTCAGAAATAAAGAAAAAGAGGCAATATCAAGATCAAGAAGGAGGAAGAAAGAAGAAAAATGGAGATTCAAGATTGAAGGGTTTGATTATTCTTCTTCTCTAATCTTGTTTATTCTTCTTCACCTCATTGTATTAGAGTCAGACATAACTATGTCTGGCTAATCGTTCTCTTTGTAGTTAGGGTCAAAACCTAATGTGAACTTTTCTGTAATTGGTTTGATTCCTATATTATTTATGCTAAAGTATTTTATTTTACTCTGTTTGCATTGTTTATATCTTTATTAGGGTTGATTATTCTAATAAAGTTTTGAGGGTTAGGGTTTACAATAGGGATATTGAAACTTTAATTTCTGACAAGAGTAAAGTAACAATTGTTACCTTACCTAGGGATAAGGATGTATGACTGCGGAATTATTAATGTATTTCTTAATGCTTAATTTATGATAAACCACTAAGGAATTAGGATTTTCATTGAATTAAAGGGTTAAAGTCACTAAGGGATTAGGGCTTAATTAGTTAACAGAAAAATAAGTTATCCGAACATTTAGATTAATTAATTTAGTAATTAATCCAAGTGAAGGAGGTAGGGATCATAAGGTTGAGTGGTGACTACAATTCTTTCCCATAAATTATAAAAACATAATCAATTTATCTTCACTTTCAATATTAATTTACTTTGTTATTTTAATTTCTTTAATTCACAAACACAAACCATAAACCAATTGAATTTTATTTCTTCCAATTTAAAGATAATAATTACAATAAAATTAGTGTCTCAATCCTTGTGGAGTCGATACTTTATTTATCACTTTATTACTTGGAACGATCGGTGCACTTACCGAGAGCGCAACACCAGTACAACACTATCAAGAATTATTAACATCATTGGCAAATACATCAAGGACAAAAGTTTTAAAGGATCTTTATCTTTCTCCATTTAATCATTCATATATAAAGATTTAAAGCATTAACATTTAAAAGACCAGCTTATCCTCATGGCCTGTTGCACCAAGAAAGAACTTTTTTCCAAAGACACGTCCTCATATATGACCTGTTTACTCTCAGCTGCTTGTTCTCCTTTGTCTGAACTAACAGACCTTTTGATCCTAGCATGACGTTCAATAAAGTGATCAACTACACCTTGAAGATTAGCATCAAGCTCGATCTTGACAATATCTGCCCCACATAATGGGCAGTCCTTGAAGTGCAATATGCATGCTCTAACTTCAGACAGGTAGAATATAGGAAATGAGCTAAAAATAGAGTATGCAATGCATCAAAGATTCAAGAAATAAACACAGTACAAAGGATGATTGGAGTTAGAAATTGAGCAGCATGGTTAGTTGCTTTTCTAAGACATCTACCCAATCCCCAACCTTTGATGTAAAGCCGCAGACCTCAATGACTGATTGTTGGTCAAAAACATGAAAAGGCAGAACTACAATTATGTAACACTCTAGACATTACAACTTTAGAAGGAAATCATAATTCTGCTTCTGATTCACAGACCAAAATGGTGGCAGCCGAAAACAAATTTACTAAACAAAATAGATAGCCATACCAAATTATTCCTCTTCCAAATATCACTAGCAATAGGTCTCTTCCTCAGTGCCCATCACCATCACACACCATGCCGAACCTAAGGGTTCAATTATTGTTGCATTCCCAAATATTGTTGATGTCAAAGTTAGGTTGATTTGCTTGAGAAACAGTTCAATTAAAGATGACTTCAGCACAATCAAGGACACTGGATTTATTGAAGCATTCATTGGATCAGAGAGAACACCAAACACCACATCAGTACTATAACACCCCATATGCATCTGATGTATTAACAGTTACTTAATTAGATAAGCGCAGTTATTAATTTAAAATCAATACTAAAAACCAACGGAAGCGTTTTAATAAAAACATGACATCATCGTCATTTCCTTTCAAAATCATATTTCTTGATTCATTATGTATGGCAAGTATCCAATTCCTATTACGAATGCCAAGACACCACAATAAGCCTTTTCGATCCAGATAACATAAAGAAAGACAGATAAACAATAATATCCAGCAGATATATCAGGAGAAAGATAAACCACATATATCGATATGGGTATAAACATATATGTACATCATAAAACCACCACTGTGGCTATACAAAAGGAAAGACATCCAGTGCCATGATCTCACAGATCACATCCTCACAAGAGGGTACAATATGTACAACATCTGTACATCACATCCATACAGGATCCAAAATATGTGTACACATACATCTTTTCTCAAAACACTGCCAAGCAGCTGCATAGAGTCTGTCCCTACTGGGGCCTCCCGCCCTGGGACCCATCATCTTTGCAAGATGTATCACCTGCAAAATATAATCCCCACACATGGGGTGAGATACAATCTCAGTAAGCTCAGGGTTCTTGGAGGCTTCTCCTCCCCCTGGCTCACTTCCATGATACACAACATCAAAGGCATCACAACATTAGGCCTCCTGGCCCTCACAACAACACATAAACATTCTCTAGCTCTAATGTGTATTTACGGTACTATGCCCGCCAAAGATGCATCATCATCAGCATCAGGACTTTCAGTCCTTAGTGTGAGACTGGAACTCACACCCGTGCCATCCCATCAGGAGCTACCCCTTTACACATGGATGCACGTATATGACACCTCTGAGAATAGGTTTCAACCGCGACGGGACCACCTAATCTCTGGTGTTAAGGGATCATACACCCTTTACGTGAGCAAACCGACTAGGAGTTGCGCTTTACTCCTAGGGAGGTCCACATTTATCTAACTGGCAAGAAGATCTATCTGAAAGGCAACCAAACATAAAGCACAAAAACATGCATACGTATTATCATGAGGAAAGTTGTAACATCCAATTCAATGCATATAAATCATGTATGCAACCATCACTCCCTCGGAGTATGGTGGAACTCAAGCAATGGGAAACACTCCCAAGAACAAAGAACTTACCTGACAAAACAGTGCTCTACTGTTCAATCCCTGAATTGTAGTCTCCGCCATTGACACCCTCGGTGTCACGTCCTATGCAAAGGCACACACAAGCAATCAACAACGGTCCTCAACCGTTAAAAAGACAAGAAACGCGATAATTTCCATCTAAGCCTCCTATTACACTAATTTCAGTTATAAGGACTAGTCACATAACTGGTGACTTACAGATCCCCAACAGGATCTATCTCAATCTAACCAAGGCACTAGAGTCTCCCCTAAGACTTCGCATAAGTCATTTTAAAGAGTTCAATACTCTATTCAGACCAAAACTCAAAGATTAACAATATGGCTAAAACGGTTACTTCAACACAATTTCACCGTTTATATAGCATCTTGAGCACATACTGTACAAGCATCAAAGCTCATGCACGTCATAAAATCACCAATTTAACCAACATTCTTCTACACATACATTCTTCAGAGCCAAATTCCAAAGTTCATAAAAATCATATTTCAAGGCTAATCCTTCATCATAACAACCTCCTAAGCATACTTTTCCAAAGGACCCAAGCCTAATTTCAGCTCTAACTCAAATGGGTCACTATTCACCTCAAGAACAAATTCTTAAATAATCGGTAAAAGTTGTGTTTCTTACCTCTAAATCGACAAGTAATGTTAGAGGACAACTTTTCCAAGCTTGGGTGACCTTAAAACGCCTTCTTTCCCTTCGAAATTGAAGTTTTGAAAAGTTCCCTAGAGAACTTGATCTCTCCATTTGATGATTTTCAGAGGAAAATGATAATGGAATCTAGCTCATTGCGTAGTTACGATCAACTTTCATGTTGGAAGTGAAGTGTTTTGGTCATTGGTTGAGTGGGTATGAAGCTTCTCAAGCTCAACAATGGAGGACAAGGTACAAGGAAGAATAAAATGAGATTTTGGCTCACAAATGAGGGAGAAAAGGTCTCCTTAAGTGACTAGCCCGCGTTCTCGTGCTATCGACGTCGTTCCTTGCGCTACCGGCGCTGGATTCCAGAGAAAAATGGCCTCTGGTGCGTCTCCCGCGCCAGATTCCAGAAAAAATTGGTCATCTGGTGCACTCTGGCGCTATCAGCGCCACATCTGCTGCTACTGGCGCCATTGCTGGCGCTGTTCGTGCCAAGAACTAGCTGTCGTCAATTCCGTCGCTAACACTTTTTGTAACAGAATATTATAAATTTTTCTTTTTGGCCTGAGTTATTATAAGTACAGTTAGGTGTAATACTTTGGTGCATGGACAGGAGAGCCACCTGTTAAGTTTAAATAGCTTATAAGCCACTTTCTATGCCTAAACAGTCTAAGGAAAAACGAAAAATATAAGAACAGAAGCAAGGGCAAAACGAAACCTCTGTATTTGGTAGAGCTATTTCTTCACGTATATCATGTCGTAATGTTTCAATATATGGAATAAGCTGTGAAACCGGTTTTTCCAGTCTGAAGGATGTCTGAACAGAAGCTGGAAATATATTCAAGGGAAATAAATCATCAATAAATTTAGTAATGTCACTTGGATACAAATTTAAATGGTGATACAGTTTATAACGCAGAAGATTAATCATAGAAAAAGAAAGCAATGTACAAACTTAATGAGTGACAGTTGCACAGATCACACATATTGCACAAAACAAAGGATATGAACAACAAAATGACTTTGGTTACACCAGTACAGGATTGCAACCTAAAAACAATTCACTAATGTTAGAGGTAGTCTCACAATGCTAAGCCATCAATGCATTGTTCCTGCACTTGAATGGAATATAATTTTCATCCATGTTCAAGTCTCAGTGAGATAAGGCTATTGTTGTTGTTCAAATCTTTGGAACACACAGTATTCCAGGATTCCTACTGAATATCCTAATATTCTCCAACCTATGTTATAAAAATTTCAGGTAACTAAAAGTTAATACTCAGGATTGTTATGCTATTTTATAGCAGTGAGCACCTGACTACAACTTATTCCAGTAACACAAATAATTATCTAGAAATAATCATTCACAATTGTAACTATGAACAAGTTTTTTGTGTATAAAAGGCATTGAAAAAAAAAGGTATCACGAATTGCCCATATGATTAACGGAAGGGGAGAAGAAAAAACTTCTCATATTAACCGAGTATAATATTCTAGTAAGGCTCTTGCTAATGAGTCCACCGGCACTTGCTAAGGGTCAAACATAAGTTAACCACTTACTGATAATTTAAAATTCATTAAAATAATACGTTTCCAATTGTACATAACATTAATGTATATTTCCATATAAAGTAGTATTGCATCCATATTTTTAGATTTTTACATATAATACAGTTACTCATAGCAATCAGCATTTTAAATTCCGGAGCCAATACAAGTGATACATATGCAAACTTTCACCACAATTCATGGGTTAAGCATATCATATTAACACACTAGGAAATTAAATCCAAGACAGTATTAAGACACAATCAAACAGACAAAACCGGATATGCATGCTAGATGCCATCAAATCATTGCACCTCTAAAAAAATCAATGCTTTAATTAGACAGAACATTAATGATAATTTGACAGGTATCCACGCGGCTCCTCTTGGCATGTAGTATCATCAATTAATTTTTTGTTCAGAGAACTTTTCCTCAAAATTTATCCAAAAAAATAACCCAAAAATTGCATCTCGAAAACATCAGAGAAAACTGATAAAAAAACTCGAGAATCAAAGTTAGACTATTCACTCAAAAATCACAAAATCAAATTTTGAGAAACAACATCATAACCAAATTCGTGTGGTGGAATTCATACACCATTTGAATTTCCAATACACCATTACTTGAATAGTGGAAATCCAAAACTACCCTTAATGTTAAAATATTGAAAAAGCAAAATACACCCTACCATCTGCAACTCTTCCGCTCCTCCACCTTTTGTGCTCCCACACCACCATTCCCATTCGTGCTCCGTAGTGCGGCGTGCTGGTTGAGGCATCCTCCATTAGAATCGGTCTTCTCCGTGGTGACGTCGTCTTCTCCATTTGGTCAGTGTTGCATTTCGAGGTGAGTCATTTGTGCTTGTGGTCCGAAATGGCGTCGGGGTGCACATATGGATTTTCGAATCCGTAAGACTCATACGGATCAACAAATCCTTATGAGGCATATGGATTACACAATCCGTAAGACTCATACGGATCAGTCAATCCATATGAGGCTTACGAATTGTGTAATCCATATGAGACTTACGGATTGTGTAATCCGTATGCCTCATACGGATTGGCTAATCCGTATGAGTCTTACGGATTACACAATTCGTAAGACTCATACGAATCAACCAATCCGTATGTCTGATACTTTTGTGTTTTAAATGAGGATAATGTGAAGGAATGCAATATGAAGTCTATGATTGCAATTATGAATGTTTATTGATATAATATAGAAACGATATATGATCTTAATAGAGTTTATATGAAATGGGATGCTTATTTGTGATGCTAGTGAAGTTCATATGAAATTATTGTGAGCATGCAAGACCTACTAGTGTCGAATTTCTGCGTTTGCGATTCATGTCAGCTAAGCCAAATCAAGGCTGTTGAAAAAGACCAAGTGTGATGAACTACAGGATAAAACGTGTATGTATTGGAATTTCTAACATAACACACCATGGAGAATAAGATTACTCCTCCCGATCCCACCACCAAAAATAAACCTTTTTATGCAACCCGAATAATAGTTCCTTTTTACATTTTGTATGGACATAACTCAGATATTGATGTTCACTATATTATCTTCACTATGTGTTGTCTTCATAATTGTACCCTAAGAGATAATAATGTCAAATGAATAATGATTGAAAATTGTGCACACTAGGAAGAGAATAAGAAAGTTCAAGGTCATTTGCATTTGATGGTGATTCTTTCTCAACATCATTTACGTCAGCATCATCCATAACAATGTGTTCGTCAACATCACATCCAAAACCAAATGTGCTGAAGTGTTTAACTAAGACTTTCCACTCACCAGTCACTAGATCATAGGAAATAAATTGTGCTTCCTGTCTCATTGTAATTTGTTTTAATTTGCTAACTATAACATCTTTCTTCCCCTCGTTAGACTTCAATATTTGACAGTCTAATACCAAAACTACTTTAGCTACCTTGTTAAGGCCCTGATCAACATCAGGCTTATCATTTTCATCATTATATATAACTATCTCATGCCTATGAAACTTCACAATTCTATTTATACATAACCCCCTGACATCAGTTTCATTGAGATATCTGACATATGCATAATCAAACATTCCAACAATCAATGTAATACATGGCTGCGATTATTTGAAACCAATAACTCCATGTGTTGTGTTTTGGTGCATTGTCAAACTCATTTGTTAATTCCATTTGTTGCTCTAACTTCAGTTGTGTTGTGAATGCAGATTATGGCTAGGACGAGAGGAGGAACTCGTTGGGTAGTTGGACGAAGTCCGGACCGAGCATTGGGTACACATGGTAGAGGTCAGGATGAAGACGACCCTGAGCGACGTAGGCCTACAGCATCTGCACGTCGTCAAAGGGCAGGTGTTGACGTGCCTCAGGATCCTCCTGTGCAGGAACCACAGGCCGAGACTGCTGAACCGGTCATTGAGGATATGGAGACTAAGACCGAATCTTTTCTAGGTGGGCCGGAAGATTCTTCGGTGCTGACCGGGTTCGCGGATCACATAGCTATCAGAGTATGGGTAGGACATGTATTGAGATGTTGAATTACATAGTCTAAGGTTTATTGGAATTTGGTTATTGTTAATGTCTTACCTTTAATGATGGAAATCAATGCAGGAACGTCCAGAGTTAAAGCTCGCTTCCCATGGGCGCAAGGTTATTAAATTTGGGAAGCCTGTACGTGAGATAGAAGGTTTTGTGGCTGCCACTGGCCTAACTCCATTGATTGGATGCTCAGTGGACACAGGGGATAGGGGGTTGCTCTCTGCATTCATTGAGAGATGGCACCCCGAGACATGTACCTTTCATCTGTCGGTGGGGGAGATGACACTGACCTTGGACGACGTGTCATCACTGCTGCATATCCCTGTTATGGGTACATTCGATGCTTATGATCAGATGGACGTCGACGAGGCCATCACCTTATTGGTAGAGCTGCTCGATGTGACTGTCGAGGAAGCTGCAGCTGAGACGTCCCAGTGCCACGAAGCATACGTTAGACTCTCATGGCTTCGAGAGCTTTATTATGCGAAGTGTCAGACGATGCAGTGGATATTAGCCGCCAGGGCCTACTTACTTCACCTTGTTGGCTGCACACTGTTTGCCAACAAGAGTGCCACACATATAGGTGTGGTTTTCTTAGAGGCTTTCCGAGACTTTAATCGGGCTGCAGGATTTGCGTGGGGTGCGGGTGCTCTTGTCTACATCTATGATAATTTGAGCAACGCATGTAAGCACCACGGGAAACATCTTGCAGGCTACATTACTCCTTTACAGGTAATCACATAGTTTCATGTGGCTAATGATTAACTGTTATTGTATGCCTATGCTTTTTTGTGTTATTTGCTGACTTTAATCGTTTTAAATATGTAGTGCTGGATATACAAGCATTTTCCTACTATAGGAAATGTGGTTCTAGACGAGCACTATGACGAGAGGCAGCCTCGTGCCTGCCAGTGGTTGACCGCGAAGGCCTTACCGGTGGCAACCTATCGTAAACGTATAGATAGGTTGACATCGGCTGATATCAGTTGGACACCTTGGATTTGAATTATTGGGAAATCATGCCAAAGAAAAAGGAAGTTTCACCTTGGACAATTCATCAACTAGTAAGGACCGCTTTAACATTTCAAACCTATGTATCCCACCAAACAAAGCTATATATTGATCGGTTCATTGTGCAAGTTCCTTGAGCAGATGATTACGTACTAATGACCAAGCCTCTTCACCATAACCTAATAAGACAACAATCACTTGATATCCATAGTTACCATCAACTTTTACATCAATTATGTCTACAATAAATTTATGCATAAATGGATGAAATTGATCGAGCATAGGAACCATCCGATTTTTCCTTAGAACATCAGATGAGGAACTGCACTGTTTCGGAGTAGAACAACTGTTTTGCACAGAATGTAACTCATCGACATACTCAAAGTAAGATGGGTCCCTTCTGGTAGAACGTTGGTGCTTCGAGATGTTTTTCTTTTGAGCACCTTTAGTTTTGACCTTATCAGGTGGAGGGCACATGGAATTCAAATCAGGGTACGCAATTTCTTTAAGCTTAGACTTAAGTGTAATTTTACCACACAAATCAAGCTTTTCAAAACGATTATATATGGCTTCCATCTCATCTATTATGCTGACTTGGTATTCATCTGCACCATTGTCTAAAAAGTTTAATCTCCGCCAAAACATATGGACGATGTTAATTGGAATGCTGCCAATAACATACTTAGATAGCTCACATGCACAAGGCAAACCATACGATGTTCTCAGCACACATCCACAACGAGATGGGTTTTTTCCAACATAATTCACCCTCTCATACTCTACAGCAATTTGATTTAACGCATACCTAGACACCATGCCAATAAGTCTTTTGTATAACGTTACTTTAAAAACATGTCCAACCACATGTGTAATTCTTTCCAAAGATGCCTTGATTTTAGTATGTTGCAACGTGATCATATTGTTCATCGCATCCCAAACCGTGCACAAATCACCACGACTATTATGTAGTAGCCACTTTAAGGTCCAATGGGCTGACTCAACCCTGCATTTTACGATGGACATCAATAGAATTTCAAAGACTTTCAACTTATGCAAATGATAATTTAACCAATGTAGTCAGCGAAAGTTACCTGTTTGTTGTTGTATTTCCAAGATGCATGACTTTGTTTGTCCAGGCTGTCACAAATTTTTCTTTGTGGGGGTTCAACCAAGTGTCCTTCACGTAATCAACAAATGTTGGCCACAGAGCACATGCAACCTCAAACTTCATAACATAATCATCAAATTCATTCTCCTTAGCACAGTCGACAACACTTTCCCATGCTTCCATCACATAATCCCATGCATTCTGCTGCCGAATGTAAGTTTTGCATTTTGCCTTCACATTCTTGTCAATGTGAAACCTACACAGTAAATTGGTTGCCTCTAGAAAAACGGTTTCAACTGCACTCATCAATGCTAAATCTCTATCCGTAACAATGACCTTAGGGAAAAATTCACTTTTAAGAAAAATCCCTCTAAACCGTTCAAGGGCCCACACAACATTGTTCGTACGTTTCGCCTCTAAATAGGCAAATGCAGCAGAGAATGTCATCCCAGTAGGTGTGACACCAACAATGTCAAGCAAAGGTAGTCTATACTTGTTTGTTTTGTATGTGCTGTCTATCAAGAACACCATATGATATGCATTGGTCAATTGTATTGCATCTGGATGTGCCCAAAACAAGTCACGTACAACATTTTCATCCTTCAATCTATGCCAATGAGTATACATGTCACATTCAAGAAGTTTCATAAGTTGTTGCATTTCAGTATTATTACCTCTTGTACGTGTGCGGTATGCATATCTTGCATTGTATACTTGCTTCAAAGTTGTATAATTATTCTCATTGTGCTCCTTCAAAGTTAGAAGAATATTTTTGGGTTTCACCATCGACCTTGTCATATTAGCAACAATTATCTTCTCCTCCTGACTTAGTCGACCGGCATATGGGTGCCCACAAAATGACTTAGCCAAAGCATGGTTATGAATGCCACATGTAAGCTTCACCATCTGTAACACCCCGTGTGCACCCGGCGTATTAACATTATTACAATATCAGAGAAACGCAGCAAGCATGGAAATAAACAATAAAGGAAACCTGAAACCATTATAAATACACTTTATATACATATATGGCGAATATTGGTCATTTACATAGTTCTCAACTATATAGACATCCCCTAGATTTCCAAAAATACAGACAAAATAATCAAAATGTGAGCTAACAAGCTCAACCTTCTAAACCTAGGGTAATCTATCACGCTATCCCAGCTCAGGCCTCTTGCCTTGGGATCTCTCAGCGACCTCTGTCTCAGTTCCTGCAACATGAGCCCTAAACAGGGGTGAGATAATCATCCCAGTAAACTCAAGGTTCTCAGAGGATTCCCTCCCCCTGATTCACTTCCCAGCATATTAATATATGTATATATATATATATAGCATAATAGAACAGAAATCACATCAAGCAATCCTTTATCATATAAACAGCCTTCACGGCTCACAGAAACCTGCTGTATACATATAGCATCACAGTGCAAACATATATAACCAACATACATTGCCTGAGAGAGATCATCCACTGAAGGGCACATTCTCTCAGGACTTTTACCTGAGTACCTGAATAGGATCATCCACTGAAAGGCACATCTATTCAGGACTCGCTCAATCCATGCTTGAGGAAGATCATCCACTTAAGGGCACATTCCCTCAGGACTTGTCGCCCAATACCTGAATAGGATCATCTACTTAAAGGCACATCTACTCAGGGTTTACATGGACGCCTATGGATTATCCCAAGGGAGATCATCCACTTAAGGGTACATTCCCGAGGGTCCATAGTTCCCCATTCTACTGGCCAGTAAAATTCTCATGCATGCACGTCACACAGCATCATCACAATCATTTCATGACCAAATCCATACAAGTATACACTATACTAGTGTAGTCAGCACAAGCATACCCTATCTCAGGGTTTATCTAGCATACAATTGCCAGTCATCCATCAATGCATTTCATTATCAACTCATACATATTCAATATTACAGCATTATACAACATCTGCATGCAAGATACATCAAACAACCACCCACGTAGGGTGTAATGAACACAAGCGGGGAAACATTCCCCAAGAACACTGAGCTTACCTGGTCTCAGCTCAGAATCAGCTCTCCTAGCCTCGTGGTGACCTCCACCAGTGCTATGCGTCTCACGCCCTACAATAGGCATGAAACAGACAATCAGAAACGGTGTTCAACCGTTTATATGGAAGGAAACACCCTTCCTTTCATAGTCAGTTTCTGTCTTCTAACTTAATGTTCATCTTAGCCCAACTTCTACTAGGCCATCCATTGACCCTCAATGGTCTGCCTCAGTCTAACTAAGGCCTCAAAGTTCCTTTAAGACTCTGTACAACTCAATTCAAAGCTTTACTAATACCAAGAACCAACAATTATCCAACTCAGCCAACCAGATATATCAACATGTTTTCACCGTTCATTTGGCCTTATGAACATCTTTTGTAAAGGTACTTAAGTTAATACAGGCCATAGTACCTCTCATTCACACACACATCTTCCTTCCCAGAGCCAAACTCAAACTTCATCACAATTCCAGTTTCAAGGTTCCATATCTCTCAGAACAACCTCCTGATTATTCTTTTCTAAAGAACCTAATCCTAGTTCCAGCCCTATAGTCAATTGGTTACTATTCACCCACTCTCCCATTCCACAAATTAAACGGTTAAAACGTAAGTTTCTTACCTCAGATCAGTCGAGGAAGGCTGGAGAATCCTTTCTCCTAGCTCTGGCGTTCTTGACCTTTTATAGGTGGCCTGACCGACATGTAGCACCACTCTGGCGCCCTTGGCGCCAAATCCAGTGCATCTGGCGCTCCCGGCGCCAGTTTCCAGCAACTGTAGCGCTCCTGGCGCCAAAATCCAGTGTATCTGGCGCCCTTGGCACCACTTTGGCGCCAATTTCCAGCATCTGTGGCGCTCCTGGCGCCACTTTGGCGCTGATGGCGCCAAAAATCGCGAAAAATAGTCTTCTGCTACAGTGCCACGCTCGAAGCGCCAGATCCCACGCTCGGAGCGCCAAGCTACAATAACTGCTACAGCAACTTTTTTTTTTTAGCCATGGTTATTATACCATCCAACCTTGACCTCCCGAGACTTGTTTGCCTCGCAACTTAAACAGACACTCACATTTTCTAGTACTAGTCGTTGAATGTGTGAAACCTTTTCTCCATGGTCTATACTTTCCACTCCTTTCACAGCCAATTAACACAAATGATGTCCTTCATATTTTTCCTGTCGATGTGTCACTCATCATTATCACAGCTACGAAACCATTCTCATTTGCAATATTTCGAGCCCATTTCAATACTGCATCACGTGACTCAAACACCTACACAAATTAATAATTCATCTTTAATATTTTAATCATTTCACAAAATGTACTACATTCAAAATCACATAAATACCTCAGTCGTGTTGAATGCTGCAGAACAAATATAAAAGGAAAGCTGCTGAGGATATTTTTGGGTTTTAAAAATATTAAATGGTGTATGAAGTTTATCACCAAATTCGTAGTACAGCAGCTATAAAGTACTAATATAGCAGATTAAATTAAACAAATTCATTCATTCAAACTCAAACCATGAAAAGTCAAAACTCACTCATACATACCTTAACGAAATCAGATGACAGGGTAAATCTCTTAAATATTTTAGCTCAAAAAACCAACCCACTTCTTCTTCTTCCAAAACCCACTTTCCCTCCTTCTACAGCTCCGTCTCTCTCGCCGCCGCATCTGAAATACCCGACCTCGGAGCCCCGGAAGACCCCTGCGTCTAAATCCCCGTCAAAGCCTATTTCCTCTCCACCAGGTACCTCCCCGTTTCTCTGCTGTTACTTATGGCTTCCGTTGTTGCTGTTCCATTTAGGAAGAGGAGACCATGCTGTGTGGGAGTTTAAATTTTTTACTTTTATCTTTAAATTTAGATTTGGAATTTAGAGTTTATGATTATGGTTATGATTATTATTATTATTTATTAATTCATTTTTATGTGTAAAATTTGCTGCTTAACTTAATTATTTGTGTGTTTATAATGTATAGCTTTTGTGTTTCTGTTTATGCTATGGTTTACTGTTATTCTATTTAGTGTTGGATTTAGAAGGTTGTCTGTGCTGTGTTGTGTGGGGATTGAATTTTTGTTGCATTTATGATATTAGATTGGGAATTTGGAGGGGTTTTTTTTTCTTCAGTTTATTAAAGTGGGTAACTTTAATGCTTGTATGTGTTTTATAGGAGTTAAAGTTAAGGACTACATTGTTGTAGGTTTGAGATGCACATTACATTGAAGAAGTGCTGAGTTAAGTTACTCAGTCACACATTGTATATATTTATATAAAACAGAAAGAGTACAATAAGAAAGAAGAAAAGACAGGTTCAGACTAGGGAACATGCTCCTACTTAGGTTTTTCAGAATACACTCTAAAAACAGTCTTTTTCTAAACCTGTCAAGTCTACTCTTACAAAGATACAACTAGCTCATATTCTAACAATAGGTTTTGAGGATTCTGGGCTTTTTCTTAGTGATGCATTCTGTTTTTTCCTTGTTTTTCTGGGTTTGAATTGAATGGAACCCCTCTCCTATTACATGTCTTTTTGTTGTCCTGTTCTTGGTCTCTATGATTTGGCTGACTCAGATTCATAATTTTGGCCGTATAAATTTGAAGGGCATTCAGGCTGATAATCACATAAATATTGTTCCTCCATCTTCGCACTTTTCTTCAAACTATGTTGCTCTCCGCTTCTGTGACTTCAATTTGGACTCCAATGTAAGATTTATTAATATTTCTCAAGAACAGAAGAACCTTTTGTGTTTCTAAATAGTTCCTAAATATCTCTATTTAGTCAATGTCTGGTTTATTATAAGTTTATAACAGAATAATACCTTGATGTTCCTCTTGGGGCAATGTGTGCATGTCCAGACACTAGGTTGGGATTATGAGCATTGAGGACCGATTTTTAATAGAATGGTATCATGGAGCTTATGCGTGCATTTGAAGGTTAAGGGTGAGATAAGAGGAAGTTCTGCCTCCATATTCTGTTATTCTGCTAATTTCTCCTTTTGGATTTGGGTAGCAATATTTTCATTTTTTATGATAATTGATAAGTAAATTAATGCACTATCAAAAAGGAAAATAATACTACCTGGTTAAACCGTTAAAAGCAGATTCAAGTGTTCATAATGAGAAAATCTGTTTGAATAGATTAGATTAATTGTACAATATACAATGTGATTGATTCAACAAAGTCTGAACAATTTTAGGCATTTGATTCAGGGACATGGGTTTCATGTGAAAGCAAACAACAGTCATTACATGGTTGTTTATCAATATGGATCAGCTGTTTTGTTTAATATCGAGGATCATGAAGTGAAAAGTTACCTGGAATTAGTTAAGAAGCATTCATCTAGTTTACTTCAAGATATGAGGAAAGATGGTATATTTCTTCAAAGAAACTAATTAATCATATAGTGCTTCTGAGTCCTGTTGCATATATGTAACATGTTCTGTGTGATTAGATTATGCGATAAAGGAGAAACCACTGCAAGTTGAGGACATGCAAGGAGGTCTAGACTACATAGTTCTGAAATTGTTGGATACTGATGGTATCCGTATAATTGGAAGTGTATTGGGACAAAGCATAGCTCTGGATTATTTTATCTCACAGGTTAATATGTGCCAAATGTCATCTTCTTTCCAATACTTTGCTCGCCATTTGTTACCCTGAAGGAAAAAGCATTAAACTGAAGCCGTTATTTTTTTATTTTTTTATTTTTTAAAAGAAGCCATTGACTTTTTGGCATTTGCTCTCTCATTATTAGGTTGATGGTTTAGTTGAAGAATTTGCTGGCATAAACCGCGGAATGGAGAAAACTGGAACCTTCACTATGGATAAGAAGCTACTTCAGCTAGTTGGGAAGGCTAACTCAAAATTGGGCGATGTGATTCTTAAAGTTGGTCTCTTTGAGAGGTATGTCATCCCTGTTTTAGAGAAATATGCATACATGAATAAAGTAAGAATATATTGAAAATTTAAGGTTATAGTATCCCTAAAGTGGCTAGACCTCCTTGCATGTCCTCAACTTGAAGTGGCTTCTCCTTTATCGCATAATCTAATCACACAGAATGTGTTACCTATATGCAACTGGACTCAGAAGCACTATATGATTAATTAGTTTCTTTGAAGAAATATATCATCTTTCCTCATATCTTGAAGTAAAACAGATGAATGCTTCTTAACATTGGCTCAGGTAACTTTTCACTTTATGATACTCGATATTAAACAAAACAGCTGATCCATACTTATAAACAACCATGTAACGACTGTTGCTTGCTTTCACATGAAACCCATGTCCCTGAATCAAATGCCTAAAATTGTTCAGACTCAGTTGAATCAATCACATTGTATATTGTACAATTAATCTAATCAATTCAAACAGATTTTCTCATTATGAACACTTGAATCTGCTTTTAACGGTTTAACCAGGTAGTATTATTTTCCTTTTTGATAATGCATTAATTTACTTATCAATTATCATCAAAAATGAAAATATTTCTCTTTACGATGCAGATCAGGCTGCTCAGCACCTATTCTTTCTCCCCAAATCCCAAAGGAGAAATTAGCATAATAACAGAATATGAAGGCAGAACTTCCTCTTATCTCACCCTTAACCTTCAAATGCAAGCATAAGCTCCATGATACCATTCTATTACAAATCGGTACTCAATGCTCATAATCCCAACCTAGTGTCTGGACATGCGCACATTGCCCCAAGAGGAACATCAAGGTCTTATTCTGTTATAAACTTATAATAAACCAGACATTGACTAAATAGAGATATTTAGGAACTATTTAGAAACACAAAAGGTTCTTCTGTTCTTGAGAAATATTAATAATCTTACATTGGAGTCCAAATTGAAGTCACAGAATATTATGAATCTGAGTCAGCCAAATCATAGAGACCAAGAACAGGACAACAAAAAGACATGTAAGAGGAGAGGGGTTCAAAATCACGAAAACAAATCCCAAACGTGCACATGGCATTCCTATTGAAGCATATTAAGAATTTAATATTTTAAATTGAAGAGGTGATGCCCCCATTTTATACAGCAGCTGGTTCTCTCAAAATAAGAATTGAAGTTGCTTCACTTTTAAATGCGACTTTAATATACTACTATGATTATGATATGCCAATTGATAGTAATCAGTCTCTCATTCTCACTAAAAAGAGTAAGTACAAGCACAATCATTAACCAATCTTCACCCATCTATCCTATAAAAAAAAAAAAAGGAAAAGCTTAAATATTCTCATGAGGCTAGAAGAAGGAAACCTGTTTGTCACCAAATGAATTTTATCTAATGAAAGAAGATAGAATTCCAAAATCTGTGGGTAATGCAAAGGTGGAAGCATTGGCTCAGGTAAGCATTAAGGGAAAAAAGCATGCTCATCTGGGCTCTTGTATCTTACCACCTATTTCCAAAGGGAAGCCAAGCAGAATCAGTTAAATGATGATTTCATGACTCTTTTCTATTCCATATTTTTACTGTCTCAGAATTGTAATAACCTGTGAATGAAGCTTTTCAGTTTGCAAGACCATGTACTTGACCAAAAACCCATTAAAACCATCCATGAAGAATGCATCTTTGTCATATGCATCTGCATTGTAAGAATACTTTGTAAACATTAATCTATTTATAATTTCATGTTCAATAACAATCACATCAAGAACATGAAAAATGATCTTTAGAATTCATGAGTTTCACATAAATATACATTTTTCATGTTCAATAACAATCACATCAAGAACATAAAAAAGGATCTTTAGAATTCATGAATTTCACGTGAACATACATTTATCTACAATTGCGGAAGATCTTTATTGGTAGAATGCTTTCGTAGATTCTTTGGGGAAGATCTTTTAATGGTAGAATACTTTCCCTTTGTAACCAACTATCTTTATGCCTTTTATTCATTAAATCAAATAACATTTATTTAAATGAGTCACAATGATAAATCTTACATACTTAGCTCTCTCCAAAAGATTGAGTATTATGCTATCCTCCTCCCTAATCAAAGAGTTCCGGATGCCGTCTAAAGTAAAGGTCTTACTCTCATCCACCCTCTTTTTACATGTATGTCTATACAAAATGAAACTGTTCAAAGTTGATCTACATGATAGTAAAATACTATCCATTTCTATGGTTTAAGTGAACCGAGGACTTAAATTACCATATTGTGATAAACTCGAAAGAAGGGGAGGATTAACATATCGGGGTAAGGAGAACATAATGAGAAATAAAGGGAATATTTATGCTGATAGTCTAGAGGGAGATGGAGGGGGTTCATTTGTAGGAAATAGCAATATAAATTTGAAGGATGAATTTTGGGAGGTTGGAAAGAATTCAGTCACTTCAGTTGTTTTAGTTTCTATCTTACTGCTGTAATTTCCATTTCTCAATGCTGAAATTCTAGGAGACAGTGGCCATTGTGTCACTGTTTGCATTTTTTATTCCCTAAATGCCACGTCCCACATAATATTTATCAAAGTGCCACACCAACAAATTCGCTAGGGACAGAGGCGATTTAAGGTTGGTGATTTGGCGTCGTTCTGTTGCCTGTGCAGAGAAGGTGGACACGTGGCGCGCTCTGGTTAATTCACAGGTTGTGGCAGTGAAATGCTTACGGGACTAAATCGCAGGAAGCTTCAGGGGAATATGTGACTCCTGTCAGCAGTTTAACGTTATCTAAATATGTGGTTCCTTCAGAGTATATGTACATTTAGATTATTTTACTACCTTTTATGTTTTAATTTTTTCTAATTTGTTATTTTGTAATTTAAATTTGAATATATTAATTATTTAGGTAGTTTTATTTTTTAAATAATATATTGGTCTGAAATTTAAAACATCCTGTAAGAGGATATGTAGGGTATTTTTTTTTACTACTTTTTCTATTTTATTATTACTTAATTTAGTATTTTGTATTTTAAAATTTGCATATATTAAATATTTAGATAATTTTAATTTTTAAATAATATTTAGGTTACAAATTTAAAACATTGGGTTAGAGGATATGTAGGGTTATTTTTTTTTACTATTTTTTCTGTTTTATTTTTCTGTAATTTTGTATTTTGTATTTTAAAATTTCTATATATTAAATATTTAGATAATTTTAA
>PYAF01005754.1:348428-361881 GCA_007407185.1 Glycine tomentella
AAAAATGTATTTAATTAGAAAAAGGAAACATAAAAGGTTTTGTATAGTTTATTAGACAATTTAGTTAATTTGATTTAGTCACATTCAATTTGGAATAATTTTTTGAATTTGTAATTTAATGTATATATGTATTGTAATATGATTATTTGAAATATATAAAAACAAAAAATAAATTAAACATTATAGTTAACCATATTTATGTAAGTAAAATAATTAATTTTTAAAATTTATTTAATTAGAAAAATGGAACATAAAAGGATTAGTATAAATCTATTATTAGATTTAGTTAAAAATGAAACATAAAAATATTTTTAAAATTTATTATTAAAATTAGTTAACTAGATTTAGTGAATGATTTTTGTAAATTAATATAGGGCAGACATAGGGAAATATGGATCGCGATGACGATGTGCCAGCACCGGCAGCAGCAGAGGCTCCGTTGAGCGTCATAAATCCTGGGCCATCCGTGCGGACGCTCTTGACGTTACAGGATAGACATATATCCACTACTGTGTGGAATGCACAGAGTGATCCAACCGCACGGGACCGTGTGATTAATGTCAGGCATGCCGCCACACACGATCACTTTGCTATACCTGAGGATATTCACCCGTGGCTTATACATGTGGGTTTTTACCATGTTGCGCGTCTGCGCAATCATGAGGTAAGCTTATGCTACGTGAAATGTTGCGTGTCTTATGTTGTTACGGTTGTATTATAATGTGTATGTTACTATGGTTTGGTCTATTATTTTAAATCGACCATCACCTCGTTTCGGCACTTGTTGAGCGATGGCGTCCTGAGACACAGGCATTTCACATGAGCATGGGTGAGGTCACGATCACCCTTGAGGACGTACACCATCTGTTGGGGTTGTCGACAAATGGGCAGGTTGTATCCGAACAACATGGACACCCGGACTTCCGTGGATTAGTTGGTGACCTTTTAGGGGTTCAGCCTGCCGCGAGTCGGGACTTGCACGGAGGATTGTTGGGGCTCCACTTCTTACAGGAGCATTTCGATGTATATGTCGTCCATGCCGACACTAAGGTTGGATGCATCAGATACACCCGCGCGTTGATATTGCGTATTCTAGGGGGGATGCTGTTTGTGGACACCGCCTCGAGCTTTGTTGCAGCTCGATATTTGCTATATTTGGATGACTTCGAGCGCACAGTTGCCCATCAACATAATGCTCCGTCATTTCCAACTTATAAACAGACCCTTGAGCAAAATTTAACATATAACGCAACTACCTTAGCAGGAAGCATACGATTCATTTCAATCCCCAAACACCTTAACAATGGCCTTTTGCTTTGCCTTCCATGCCTTCCTGTATGATATATGAAATCCTTGCGTTGTTGAAATCCTTCCTATATGATATATGAAATCCCCAAACACCTTAACAGCACGATTTTAACATTGGGTCCTCCCTAATCATTTCTGCAATTCGTTAGACAATAAGAAGTCATTATATATTGACACACTAAATATACACATTGTTGTATAACAATTAGAAGTACCTAGGATCAACGAACATATGAAATTTGAGTCAAGTTGTTTGTGATCCTGGGAGAGATTAACACTAACACACGTGTGTTCATTGTTCCATATGCCTACAACCCAATCACTGCAGGCCTTCTTTTGGTATGCCCTCATCCTCCATGGACAACCGTCATTATGATTTTCACAAACCATTATAATCTTTTTCGTATCACTTTTTGCAACTACGGTTGTCCGATGCTCAGCCATACAATATTGTTTTATTGCCATTTGCACGTCGAACTTGCTCCCAAACACCTGCCCCTTATATAGCGCATGACCAATCTCCCAGTTAGGTACTTGCACTCCTTTCATGTCATCTGCCTCCTGATCCGAGTGTGCCCAATTAATATTCGTGTAATGGCTTATGTTAGAACAAAATGGTACATTGTCCTCTCTTATATAATCAGACATTGACCACATTGTTATGCTTAACCCACAATATATTAACACTAACATTACTAAGTAACACACAATTATGAATCCGTACCTGAAATCGAAGGCTGATTTTGCATTCCAACAATCCCTGGAGAAGGGATTTCAAAAGCACGATCAAAATCACCGTCTATGTCCGTATCCGATGAGTCACTATCTGGAACAACACCTTCATCAACATCTTCCTCATAACTGTCCATGGGCCAAGCTGGGTTGTGGGCCAGCGCCATTTCTGTATCTTCAGAATCAATTTCCTAGGATGGTTGGGTTGGTGATGGTGGTTGTGGTGATGGGGATATATCTCTATCTTCCGAATTCACTATCAGCTCTAAGTTAAGGTCAATGGAGCCCATGTTTGCAACAAATTGTTGACTGCTTGACTGTCCACCACAATATACTTCCGCATACAATTCTATAAATCTCGGGTTTTCTCCATCGGATGTGCATGCGTCAGTAACTAAGGTTACATCGTCGTTATCTACAATATCCACACCAACCCACTGCACCGGGTTGCCAGATGCACATCTCGCACTAAGTCGAGATACAGATTGACCCCGTTGTAAGCGTAACTTCTTGTATATCATTCTCATCAAATGATCATAGCTGCATCGTGGAGGAATACGAAACATTTTGCTTTCTCCTTCGAACACTTGACCATTCGGTCCAACATATCTCCTTCCATTATAATATACAATGGTGATTAAACCATTCCCACTGCCACTCATTTTGCAGAGATTCACCAAAAATTAAACGACTTGAATGCAAAAAAATGACAGACAACATACAAATGGGGGGGTATTGATTTAAAGGGGGGGTGTGGTTGTAATTCGCTGGTGTCAGTAGCAAATTGGATGCCTAATTCGCTGGCCCCAATAGTGAATTAAGGGGGACCAGTCAACTGGAGCCACGTGGCTGGTGCAGGCCTAATTCGCTGTAACACCTACCGAATTTGGACACGTAATTCGCTGGTGTCAGTAGCGAATTACGTGGGGCGTTGCCACGTGGCATATGTGCACTATCTCGCTGGCATGTGTAGCGAATTAGGCTACGTAATTCGATGTCCTTTGCAGTTAATTTGCCTCCAGCTGCCACATGTCCTGCCCACCTCTGACGAGGTACTGTCGCATTGCTCAGAATCGTGCCACATCAGCCTACCTATTTCGTATGACAGTCTGGGAAATACTTTGGCATGCATGACATTTAGGTAAATAATTTTAAAATACGTGGTACAATGGTCAAGGTCTCAATATTTGCGCAATGTCAAATCCAACATAAAAGGGCACGAAAACCGTAACAACAATGGAGGCTATTTCAGGGGATGTTGGTGATTTAGGGAGATTGATTTTGAATCTGATTTTTGCTTTTTTAATTTTAATTTTTTATGACAATTTTTAACGGTTACAGATTATATTCTTTCATTTTTTTTCCTTGTAATTTTGTAATAATTTTTAATCCACTCGTCATAATTAAATTTTAAAATAAAAAATATCATGTACATTCGGTTAGGTTTAGACACTAAATAAACTTAATTTCTGACCAAAAATAAAATATTATAATTTTGTGACGACGAAAAATGGACAATTTTTTTATACAATTAAAACTGATTTTTGATATATTTATATGGATAAAAAATATATTTTATCTTTCATAACAATGATAAAATTATTACACTACCAATTAATTAAAAATTAACGCAAAATTATTTGACATTTTTAGGATATATACTTTGTTAGGAGAGATAGAGAAAAAGTATGAGAGAAAAGAATTGATATAACCAACAAACAAATATAGGTCTATTTAGCCCAACAATTATTTCGTCCAATAACAAAGAAAAAAAAACATCTTTTGAGAAAGTATATAAGAAGCAATTCCCATTGATTTTAGAATAATTCACATGTATATTTAAACAATTAAACTAAACTCTTATTGACCAATTTGATATTGTCTTATAATTCTGTTGGGTTACAAAAAAAAATTCTTAGATTGTATTGTTTATTACTTTCTTGTGAAATCTACTTTTGATTGGACTATGATCAGACAAACGAAAATACAATGTTATGCCAAATTCACATTGTTGGGCTCTTAAAAGAAATGCTTTTCTTGATCACTCTATGATGTGATTAAGAAAATCACTATTATGTTTTGAACATGTACTTTGGCCTTGATGGATTCATTGGTTGGTATTCCTCCAGCTTAGGGTCTTTTTAAGTGCATAATCAATTGAAAATTTGCTTTAATTTGAGGAGCCTGTGTATTCTTTTAACACCGTTCTCTACTTCATCTCCCCTTTTAAACACTCCTTATAATTTCCCATTAAAAATATTGTTTTATAAATAAGAGTGGTAGAACATTGGGCACTTCCAATATCACTAATCAGATTGTCTATGACATGTTGATGCGTATTTAACTACGTCTACTTACATTAACCTACATTAACTTTAACTTTGGTTGTTAATTTGAACCCAAACATGGGTAATTGTTTTGTTTATTTATTTGTGGTGCACTATTTTAATGCTCTTTCTTTAGCATTTTATGTTTAAAAAACATATTTATTGCATGTAAAAATTATAAAAGAGCGTAAAACAATCAAAAGAAACGCAATTTGTATATTTTAATTTTTTTAAAAAAAAATTTAATCAATGTTTTAAAGATATTGGTTAACATTCATCTTCTATAAATCTAATCTTGTTATGCATTTTCAATTAATTAAAGATTCTTTAAAAGAATAAAAAATAATGTGACATCCAATTGGAATATGTATATAATATATTGGTCATAAAGTATTTTTGTATAGGAAAATTATGTACGAAAATTTTATGTTAGTAGACACTAATAGAGACAAAACGATCAAAGAAAAAGAATATAAATATATAAAAAAATATCAATAGAATATTACACTCTTAAAGTGTAAAAAATAATTATTCTTTTAGTTTTATACGTACTAATAGATAATAGATAGCTCTTCATACACCCTGCCTTGTCTTCCCATTAGACAAGTGCTTCCTCTCATATCCTTTTTATATTCACGGTATTGCTGTGGTTTTCGTTCCAATTTTACCAATTATTGTTGGGCCAATGCAACTATGCAAGGTTGGTGCTTTAAAGATTACAATGAAGCACAAAATCTTAACACCAAATACAGTTACACACTACACAGACACAAGAATCTTAAAAAATGACAGCCGTAAAGTAATTGATCGCTAGTCAGTTAAAGCAAAATAATTTATTTATTGGAAGATACATTGGATCTGGTCCATCTATTAATTAGAACATAAATATTACTTTCCTCTGTTATATTATAATTATAGTATTAAATTGTTTTATACATATCAATAAATAAATAAAAAATAATTTTATAAAATTATTATTATTAATTTGTTTTTTATTTTTATAATCCATATTATTAATATCATAAGTGGTATAAGTAAAAAAATATTTAATTTTATATTAAAAAATAAAATAATAATTATTTTAATATAATATTTTTTCTTACACGATAATTATAATAAAATTAAGAAAATAAAATAATACTTGTTTTAAGATATTTTAAACTATTAAACTAATCAAACATAATATAGTATGTAATTTATTTCAATATATGTTAATTTATTTTATTTAAAATTTGATTGAAAATATTTTAAGATATATTATAATGTTAGATAAAGTGATTATGATTATGAGCGAATACGGATTCGATGACTTAAACGAGAGGAGGTTATGATTTTCTATCATTTTAGACTATTAGATCAACATCACCATTTAGATTTCTCTAAACGTTGTAAAAGAAATTTTGTGACGGTGTAAAATCACCACAAACTTTTTAACAATTACAAATCTGATAGAAAATTTTACTTGTACAAATAATTTCTGCCAGTTTAATAACCAAAAATTTCAAAAACAAATAAATATGATAAATGAATTAATAATTAAACTAAAAAATATTTTCTAAAACAAGAGAGAAATTTCATTAAAAAAAAAAAACAAGTGGGAAAATCTAAGTTATTAAATTGATTTAATAGACGAGGACAAGTCACCTTCACTTCCCCTCCTTAAAGTCTCAATTCATTTCCATTCTAATTATAAATTGCTAGTTTAATAAAGCTTTTAGTATATGTTTTTATTTTTCATTATGACTCTCAATCTAACATTTCTGGACCAAAAAAAGAAGATAAAACTAAAGGTGTTGACATGGGCATTTTTATATGTTTATAAATTGTATAGGTAGATTGTAAAGGTTATGACTGCTGCCATTGTTGGGTAGCTTAGCATGATGGATTTTGTGAGACCCATTTGTCTAACCATGTCACAAGCAGTAGTATCATATACTAACTCGCGTGGCTGAAATTAAAGATCAAAGGAAGAAAAAGGGTCATATCCAAATTGAAAAGACCAAATGATGGACCTATGGCCATCATGATTCTATAATTTCGTGTGCAATAATGGACTATACCATTATCTTCCTCAAAATTAAAATGTCAGTTTAATGAGGGAGTTGAGGGCCATGATATCCCTTCAGTCTCTTTCCATGATGTGTTAATTTGCTATTTTTTCTATATGTATTTCATTGGAGTTTGCTCGTTGAGGATCATTAAATATTATCGAATTTACATCAAATATTTATTTCCTTTACTATTTCTTTTATCATCATATTAATGTGAAATAATCTTCACTAAAAAGTAATAATTAATAAATTCAAACTCTTAATCACTTCATTAAAAAATAGAAATCATTACTATCACTTATATGATCCGTTATTATTATCTTTCAATGTGTTTATAAGACACTTGAGAGTTTATAAACTGTGAATTTGAGTTAGTTTAACTTTAACCAGCTTTGTTTTACATCCTTGTTTATTTTTACTAATTTTTAATTTATTTTAACTATTTAAAAAGTTAACTTCTAAAGTGTTTTTTATATTTCTTTCTATTCTCACTGATTTACTTGAGAATTTTTTTTATCTTTTTAAATAAAAAATTAAATTATATCTTTATATGTCATTTTGCACGCTTTAGTTAGGTTAATTATCAACTAGTTTTATCAAACAAGATAATAAATATTAATTATTATTAAATTTTCATTAACAAAAATATTATATTTGCCATTAATTATTATAAATAAATTTAGTGACTTTTTTGTTTAAACTACATTTATTTTTATTGGAGACAATTTTATTTAAATTAAACAAATCTCTTATAAATTGATCCACGTGTTTATTAATTTCATTCTCACTTGTGAAGATAAAAAGTTTTAATATCGTATACTCATAATTAAATCAGTATTATAAGAATATTTTATTCTCTTCTATCATTCATGTAGGAACTGTCACCCTACGGTTATGAATCAAAATACAGCTGCATTAGACTCCAATAGATAATACCAAAATCCAAATTCCTTCATTTTTATCATTAATTTTTTATATTCTCTACTAAATGTTGCTATATATTCTGAAAGATGACTTGTGATCACTGATCACGATGTTGATGAGTGTGTGATGTTTTCACCTAATATTAGGTTAGCTAATATTTCAATATAATTTTAAATGATTTAATATGAATCTGAACACGCATTAACAACATTATCATTGCTAACATGGTCAAATGACATTGATTGTTCTTTTCAAAGTGATTTTTATTCATGAACTTTCATTTAGATTTGTTAAAAAGAAAATTTTAGATGTTTTGCTCTATTTTTTATTTTTTTTACAAATGCTCTAATTATTCAAACTACATACAATTCATGTAAACCAAAAATTGCTAGGATGTTATGCAATCGATCATATTTATTTGAGAAAGAAATTAAAAATTGAAGTTTTATTTTATTATTAAACCGTCAAATGGTTTCACTCACAGTCACAGTCAATGTACTTAGACCTTGATTGATTCAAAACTTAAATAAATTAAAGATGTACGTGTATACACAAGGAAGATGGAAATAGAAAAGTGTAAGCTTAATAAATTGGTATTTATATGTTTTATTTGGCGATTCTTTTTTCTTAACTAAGTTTTTAATTAGCCTTAAAAAATTCGAGAGTTCGTCCTTTATTTTTCTTTTATTTTATTTTTCAAACAAGGTCTTGATAAATCTTTTTTACTAAATGGTTTCTAAGTAATTTTCATTTTACACAATCATTATCTTTACGTTTTTATTTCTAATTCTTTTAAATATCACATATATTTGGTGTAAATTACTAATATACTCCAATTGTAAAACTAATCTTAAATCCTTTAAATAAAGTGATAATTTGAACTTAATTTGTGAATGAAAAAAATATAATTGAAAAAAAAAATATTAATGAAGACAGTTCTTAATAAAAATAGTTGATAAAATTGATAAATACTAAATAATTTTAAAATAATTTCACTTTTTTTTTTTATGGACTCTCTTTCCTAAATCAAACATAAAATACTTTACTTACAAACCATTTCCCTTTTAACTACGCACTCGTGACTCTGTGAGGAAAAAGAAGAAAAAAATCCCTAAAGCCAACCTACCACTTGCCTGAGATAGAAATGCAACCTATGTATGGGAAGGACATGTGCTATATTGTTTATGGTACAGTCCCAGTGTGATAGTTAAAAAATAGGAGAAACAAATAATAATGTTAATGTTATAGCCTTATATGCATAGCATATAGTTTAATTTGGACGTGATAGATGGAATATATGAAACTCTATCTGAAAGCCGACTCGACCCCATGCATTATGGAGTTATCTGAAGCTAGCACTTTTGAAGTGGGGATGAGAGAGAGAAATAAAAAGAGAGACAAGAGAATCTTTGGTGGGAATAATGCTACACTGTTACCTTGTTCTTACTTCTTTTCCTATACTATGTCAATCAACCTTGTTAGTAGTTTCAACCTTTTTACATATGTCATGGAACCAAGCAGATGTTGTCTGCTTTCTCTAAAAAGACCCAAAATTCTACCAAAAAAAACAGACTTACATAATGCATCAACACATTCAAAAGTAAACCACATATTTTTTCTATATCACATATATTTAAATCAGATAAGATTATAATAAATCATTTTTTCTTTTTTTAATATTTAACATAATTATATGTACAAATTTAAATTATAATATCAATTCATAGTTCACTAATAAAAGCATCACACATATAACCATTCTCTCTCTAAATTTTGTTTTTCCCAACACCTTTTCCTCTTATTTCTCTGCCCCCCCAACTCTCCACTCCCATCTTACCTTTGCTTTCCCATAATTAAACATCCACCATCTCACTGTCTCTATTTAATCTTTTTTAATTTATATGCCTTTTCAGTTAAATTGTTTTTTAATATCAGAACAACAAAACCTCATTGCTCTCACTTTACCCTCTATTAGTGGTGTTTAAGGAGCATGAGAAAAAACACGAGACTTGTTTTGTCATCTCATAATCAACCACTCCAAGAGAAGCAACAAACAAGGGGAAATATACTACTTATCATACATGTCTCCAATTCCAAAGCAGTTTATAGGTGATCTCAGAAGCAAGTCACTTTTTTCACTTGACCTTGAAACTTGAGAGAGGTTATGTGTGATACTCTTTTACTGTCATCCCTGTACTCAACTGCTGCTTGTCTTCTTGCTTTGGTTTTTCTACTTTTCTCTTGTCTTTAGTCTCTTTCTTGGTTTCTAGACAAGTTTTGAATCACTGGAAAGACTACATGTTTCACTGGAAATCCTACCTTCAAATTAACGTTCCATCAACCCATCTTTGCTCTAGTTTTTGCCTTGTTTACCCGACCACCAAATTCTATAGTGATTTTCCTCTCTAAATTATTTACAAGTTCCCTCCTAGCTAGAATTGGCATTGAAGAAAAATGAAACAAGTATCTACATGCAAATTCTGACTCGCGATATGCACAAGTTGTTATTCTTCAATATGTTATATTGTTTATTCTTTCTCTTGTGTGATAAAAATAACATGGAATATGGTAGTTACTCACTCTATCTTTTACTGTCTCTCAATGTTACCTTGCACTTACAAACTGACAGAGTACGAGTTTAAACTTGGAGCTAGATTCTTTCTATATCTTTTTCTCCCTTTTCTCTTCTTATTTTTTTTCAATGCTAAAGGACTGACTGAGGTACAATCCATGATGGTGATTTGGTTGTTGGAAATCTATAGTAGAAAATCTTCAATATAGATGATACTAAAGAAAATTGGACTCAATTCTCAGATATATTTGATTTCTACTACCTGGATTACACTGATTGTAATCGGATTTTTTTAGACTAAGACTGAAAATTGAAAACCTTTTTCATTTTTTTAAATCATTGTTTAAACTAAAAAAAACTAAAACTACGAATCTTATTGCCCAAAGACTCTTCTCTATGTGAAGGTTAAGGAGTGATATTATAGGCAGCCTTACCATTGCATATACAAAGAGGTTGTTTTCGAATTCAAACCTATGATCAACAAGTTACCAAGACACAATTTTACCGATATATTAGGTCTCTTCCTACATTGATAAAAATTAAGAAGTCAAATTTAAGTGAAATTAGTCACCTTGACTTACCATTTTTACTTAAATTATAAGTAAAAAACCAGTAGGAACTAGAATAAACTTAGCAATAACAATAAATACGAAAATATTTACTTTCATAATCTTTATTATATTTTATTTCTCTTGAATTTTCAATAAAAAAATCCAGATATATCATAAGTGAGTAGGTTGTTACTAATTGAAGTAGTAGGAATTTGATTTCATCTATTCATCAAATTACTCAGACCAAGGTGAATGTAAATTCACTATTTATTGGTCAACTTATAGTTCATGGCATGTCTCCTAGCTACCTTATTCCAGATTTTCACATACTTACAAAAGAGTGGGCCAGATAAGAAACATATATATGTAAGATTCAATTAGGAACAGTTCCTTGCATGTAAGAGTTCAGTCGGATTTTCCAATCTGAATTGGCAATAGGTATCTAATTCAACATTAAATTTCAATCATGCACTTAGGATTCTTGTTTTATTGATTTTTTTTTCATCTTAGAAGAGCCTAAAATTGCAGAGTAGGCTAGAGATAGTGGTATCTCAGCAACATAAGATCCAGAAACCTTACTTAGGAAGAGTGTAACTAATTCTTATTTCACTAGCCAATATTTGGTCTCTGGGTCATAGACTAAGAAAGATGGATTTTGTTTTGAAAAATAATTAAGGAAAATATCTGACCATTGAATTTGATTTCAGATCTACCATAGGTAAAATTAAATAACATTACAAAAAGGAAAAACCAAACTGGTTTTGTAGATGTTTATCATTATGGGGTTGTAATGGTATCATTGATATGCGTCCCATTTGTTTGTAACAAGATAAGGTACCAATGGCTTTTATTGTACATTATGCTTTCAACCAATACACAATTTTTTTTGAATCATGTACTAAGGTTAGATTTTAGTGCCTGCTTCTTTTACCATTTAGGTAGGCCAACATATTGCAACACAAGCAAAGCAAGTGCCTAGTACAAATGCTTTTTTTAGCAGAAAGTCCACCTATCAAGGCACTTGAATCACAGCACATGCCATCATTTCCATGTCAATGGAAATGTGTCTTTTTGCCAGGCTGCCAGCACAAAGGAAAAGATAAAGCATAGGATGTTTGTTTTTTATGCCCATACTGGATTACTAATACTCTTTCTCATAAATGGAACCTCTTCTTTGGGGAGGATGAGAAGTTTTATGTTCTTTCAAGTTAGATTAGATGTTTACTCATTGTGACTGACTGACTGTGGTCAAACTGACTCAAGAATTTGGAATTTCTTGTTATGATGCTTACTATATGTTTTAACTGTTGGATTTTCATTGCAGGACCAAACAGTTAAACTTCAAGCTCTGAAATGGATTTTTTATGATGGTGGATTGCTGCACTTATTTGGGAAAATTAGCTTGAAAACTTAGCACGGCTAAATCATGAAACAACACTTTGATCTTGAAGTGGTTGCCTCAGAAGAAAATGAATCTGAAGTTAGCAGCCAGGTTACTTCCAATATATCAATTCAGGAAACCTATTCAGGTTCTTGCAGTGACAACCTCACCAAATCTTCCAATGTCACAAATCCAATAGAACTTCATCTCCATTCAGATTCTATCTCCCTTGACTTAACTCTCAAGTTCAACAACAATGACTTGGTGTTTAGAGATTCAGCAGGACTCTCCTTCTCAAGCACTAGTGAGAGCAGCATTAATGATCCTCCCTCTCAAACTAATCCAGCTACCAATCCGCGAGTCTTCTCTTGCAATTACTGCAAGCGAAAGTTTTTCAGCTCGCAGGCTCTTGGAGGACACCAAAATGCTCACAAGAGAGAAAGAACAATTGCAAAGAGGGCTATGCGGATGGGGATCTTCTTTGAGAGGTATGCAAGTCTAGCATCTCTCCCCTTTCATGGTTCTTTCAGGTCCTTAGGGATAAAGGCACACTCTTCGAGGCACCATGGTTTTTTGCCAACAATGAGGCCTCCTCATGAGACGACGAAAAGCAGTGCAAGATTTGAGCAAGGATATGTTGGTCTTCCAATATCCTTGGAGGAGAACGAGGCAGAACTCTTGTGGCAAGGTAGTTACCATCAAGTTCCCTCTGAGGGAGGCAATACTCATCAGAATTCCACTCTGAGTGGAAGTTCAAATTTGAGTTTCGTTGTGGCGAAGGCGAATCATTCACCGGTTGACGACGACGTAGAGAACTCAACACCTGAGTTGACATTGAAACTTTGAAGGGGTTATTTGTACAGTAGGACATGCATGTAATGCAATGATGCCAGATTGATCAATATTATTGTCATTAAACTTGCTGGATCTTATGTAATTTTCTTCTTAAGTTTTCTCTTACAAATCATTGTTTTGGTGTTTTTTCTCTGTATGTGCTGCTATTGTATAATTACTCTGGGAGGACAAGTTTGAAGGTTCTGTGTTTGTCATATAAGTCTAGTTTTTGTCTACTTTAAATTACTGACCTTCAACTGTCTTCTCTATATCATTTGTTTCTACTATGGATTATGTTGAATAAAGAACTATTTAGCTCCTTTGGTTATAGGAAAAAAAGAATAACAATTGAGATTTCTAAGTTTATATCTACTATCAGCTAGCAATTAGGACTCATATTGACAAATGAAATTCCAATCTTTTGACATGTTATCTTGTATATGGTCAGAAAAAGACATGGCATATCACAGTTTTTAACAAACCATTAAAGATAAACGCAACATATTTGATTAGGAGTTGTAACGGCAAAAGAACCTAAATAATACAAATTAAATAAAAAATTACGTATTTGGGGCGGTTTTGAAACTATTTACAAATCTGGGGCAGTCGGAACCGCCCAGAATTGGGCAGCACTGAAACCGCCCAAATCCAGGCGGTACCAAGGGGGTAGAACCGCCTGGATTTGGGCGGTTTCAGTGCTGCCCAATTCTGGGCGGTTCCAGCTGCCTTAAATCCTCCCCTTTTTACTTTTTTTCAGACATAACCTGTTGCGC
>PYAF01005754.1:361981-383066 GCA_007407185.1 Glycine tomentella
CTAAATTAAACTAAATCCTATAATCTATAAACTAACATTTTTCTACAACATCAAATAAATAACATGGCTCTAACAAATTTACAAATCAACAAAATAAATAATTAAATTAAACGCATAATAAAAATTAAATAATGAAATTAAACGCATAATAAAAAATTAAATAATTAAATTAAACGCATAATAAAAAATTAAATTAAACACATAATAAAAAATTAAATAAAATATATAATTAATAAATTAACTTACTCGTTGGCAGAGATTCGATACTGAGATAAATCGCCTTAAAACCCAATGCAAAATCTTTAGAGAGAAGGCAAAACTTTTAGAGAGAAGGCAGAGCTTTTAGAGAGAAGCTGGAATAGTGCAAATATAGGTGAACAGTGAAATTTTGGGGTTTAAAAGCAGTGGGAACCGCCCAGAATTGGGCAGCACTGGAACCGCCCAAATCCAGGCGGTTCTACCCCCTTGGTACCGCCTGGATTTGGGCGGTTCCAGTGCTGCCCAATTCTGGGCGGTTCCCACTGCCTCAAATTTGTAAATAATTTCAAAACCGTCCCAAATACGTAATTTTTTATTTAATTTGTATTATTTAGGTTCTTTTACCGAGTTGTAACACATAACACACAAGAACCAGAACAAACAATCATAGATAGATGGTTCACATTAGACTTTCAGTTTCATTTGGAGAATAATAGAGTTGGATTGGATCATAATCCTGTAATCATGCCAAATATGGCTACGAATGACTAACCAACGCACTGAAAAAACGTTACTAAACATCATATGACTGCATACAAATCAATTGGATCATGCTTTAACTTTATCCTATGTGAATCAATCATTTTTGTATTTATATTTTTTTTTTCACTCTTTCACTTACAACATAGCATTTTCATTTTATTTTTGGTTATTATGAATCCATATATGTTTTGCATTTAGGCAGACATTATAACATGCATACATGCATCAAAATGGAGGCAATCCGCCTATTCGTCTAAAAAGGGCATTGTATCCGTACTGGTAGATAAAAAAATTTAGAAAACCGTATCAATCCGTTGGACGGATTGATGATTTTTTTTAGAGGCTATATTCATATTCATTACAAGTTTTTATGGAAAAATTTATAAAACATTTCTTCATATCATATGATCCTATATTCAGGATCTAAGATCCTAATATTAAAAGAGAAAATAAATTTTAATTTATGGATAATATTTTTAGAAAAAAAATTGTATATACATTAACAATGTGTAAAAAAATTATATTATCATTTCATCACATTTTAATATGTACAATAAATTTATTAACTTTTAAAATTATCTTAAAATAATTTAAATAGTAATTTATGATTAGATGATATTTTAAAATTATTTTATACATCCATAAACATTAAACTCATATCTTTAAATCTAAATAACAACATTATATAAATATCTAAATACTATACTAGAGTTTTGTAATAAGAAATTTGAATTGTTTATCAACATCAATCGAGTGCAGTGTAGGATTTCCAAACCAAAGAATATAAATACTCCAAAAATATATTTTAAATATTAGTATAATTTTTATAAAAGAGAGATAGGCAAATTGATTCACTTCTTACTATGCATGTTTTATTACTTTGGTGTGTTGAGTTGCATTTTCTCTTTATCAACACGTAGCATATATATAATACAACTTTCTGAGGATATTTTCTTATGTGAAAATAGGAGAATAATTAATAATAATAATTAGATTAAAATTAAAATAATAAAGATTGAAATTAAAATATTTACAAAATTTAATTAAAATATAATATAATCTTTAAATTTCTAAAAAATTTATTAAATAAATTATGTCATAAAATATCTCAATTATCATTAACTCATAATTATCATTACCTTTGCTACAAAACTTGTTATCATCACCTACATCTTTATTATCATTGTCAATTGTCATCATTACACTATATCGTGACATAACAAATAGATAATAGTTATAATAATAATAACATAACAACTACAAAGGTTATTCATGGAGAGAAAAACTACAACATTCAAAATAAAACAAAATCAAAACTGGAAAACTCCCCAACTTAACAAAAAGTTTCTAACGTATAGCGAAAGGAAAATGACTCAGTCAAGTAAATATCCCTAAAAGATAGGAATGAGAATATAAGAAACTAAGAATGACCCAAAATGATAATGATAGTTTTTTTATCTTTTGAAAAACTGATTCTAAAAAAGAAAATATTTTTACTTTATACTTCAAATTATATATAATAAAATTATTATCGTAAAAAATATAATAAACTTATTTTCCATCACGTACACATCTTTCTAACAAATGTAAATTTGATTCAATTTTTATCACTTTTTAATTCATCATCTTCGTACATTACGTTTACTTATCATATATATTAAATAAGTTTTGAGATATTATATATTATATATTATATATATCTGAATCTTATATATATTGTACATAACAATATTATATATGTTATATATATACCTTAAATCATTGTCTATTGCTAAGAAAGCATGACAAAACTAAAAGAAATCTAAATTTTGTTAGGATGTTCCGGAGATGTAGAAAAAATAGTAATATGTTGATTTTAAAATTTCCGTTACAACGATAGAAAAACACAAATATTGTAGTAATTAGAAACCTAGTAAAAATAGAAAATTATGACAAAATAATAAGATTAGAATAGAAGAAAGAAAATAAGAAAACAGCACAAAAAAAGTAGAGGATATACTCAAATTTTTATATCTTCACATCAAAATTCTCACATTTTAATAAAAAGAAAAAGGAAAAGAAAAATAAAAAAACCTGTATTTTAGAAAAATAATATAAAAAGATGAGTAATTATTTATTATAATTGAATATATTATCTTGTAAAAAAAAAAGAGTATACTATTATAACTACGGTCCTACCATTAGGTGCTTCAGCTTCGTGAGCAAGCTTGAAACGGATTGTAACGGTTACGTGCCTTTTCGGACCGAACGCACCGTTTCATTCGTTTATGTCTTTCCAGCGGGCAAAAGTTGTGTCCCACTGTTTCCTTCCTCCCTGTATAAATAAGGTTGAATACTTCAATTGTATGATCTTTCAAACGCAACACACAGTGAAAAGGTTAGTTTCTCCCTCTCTGTTTCTCTGTTTGAAAGAATAACAGCATATATAGTGTTCTTTTATCAAATCTTTAGTTTTTGCAAGTTATAACACATAAATTTGTTTCATTTGTGTGTCATTCACTCATTCAATAATTATCTTAAAATTTAAAATTAGACTTAACTCAATCCTAAAAAATTAATTTATAAAATGATGATTTCTTATTATATATAAATATTATTTTAATCTTATGAATGTGAGATCTCTAACAATTTTCTTGAAATTTTTGCTGTTTGACTTCAATATTTTGTTCATTCTTCTTTCTTCTCAAATTGAGGATGTTCAGATATAAATTTAGAATTGTTTTTTGAAAATTTTTCTATTAGAAAAAATTTTATATTTCTAATAAAAAACTATCTAAAGCATTTGTACTTTCTATCCAAAAAAATTCTTTAATTAACAGCTCTTTGGTTCTTCTTGGTTTTCATTCCGGCAATTTCTACTTGTCGTTTTTTGGTATTGCAGCGGCAAAACGGCAACAGCTGAGCGATATTAATTTACTAGTTATTTTAGCCATCAAACTCAAAATCCAGATTCTAAATTCATGTTAATGACAAATTTTTTTATTTATTTGGTTTCGTTTGGAAATCCTTGATACTGTATTATGTAATTCAGTCGTTGTCGCTGTAATAGCAGTCCCATTATTTTAATTGAAAATAATTATGTAATGGGGGTTTCATGTTGGATCACTTGGATGCTTTCACATTATCTTTTTCTATTTTGGGTCCTATATTTACGTAGAAAATCATGATTGATTATACGATCCCTTTCATAATTTGAAGTTGTAAAAGATTTTAATGGATTATCTGAAATCCAAATTTGTGATATTATTTGTTATGTGATTTACGATGGTGACTTGTTAAGAAGAAGAAAATAAGATAGAAAGTTTCCTGGTAAGGACTTCAGTTTGCTTTATTTATTCCGACTTTATATTTCTTGAATCCCAAGTTTCTCTTTCCTTATCTATCCCTTTCAAGCATAATCTTAAATTATTGACACACAATTGAAAATAGAGAATTTGATGAGGTAGACTTTCCTTACAAAGTGTTTATCTCTCTCTTTGTTCTCCGGGTTAAAAGAAGGAAATAGGTTAAAGGGGTATCAATATTCAATAATGTTCCTAGTTTTGCTTATGCTACAATTAGAAAGCCACGATGAGATTTAATTAGCCATCTTCACTCCCTTCCCTGAAGTTAACGTTTTAAACACTCAACTTTAGGTTCGAGACATCCAACAATAGGGTCTAAGGGGTTTGGCATAGAAAATCAAAGCAGTAATGTAAATTAAGAGTTTTGATAGTCTCCAAACTTTGTTTCCCTTTGTCTTCATAAACACGTAGTTTGCAGCAAAGAAACATAAGACTGAGGTGTTGTCCAGAAAAAGAAAAAAGAACAAATAATTATTTGCAATTAAAACAAAACTGAATGTAAATATTTGGAGTAAATTATATTAAAAGCCAACCGTCATAATTCCTAGTGTACCATTACACCCTTTATAACATATGCAGCCTACTAGAAATTATTCATTCTTGTCCCAAACAAACATTTTGATCTCCTTGAAAAACAAACATTTTGCTTTTGTAGTCCTCTGTACTGAAAACAACCTTTTGCTTTGTGTTGGTCAAATTTATAATTTTATATCTTAATTTTGACATGTGAAGCTTATATGGCATGTTTCAGCTTCTCAATTTATTTCATATTCTGGATTTCGTCCTTTATTTTTGTAGTGATTTTGTGGAACCTAATCTCTATAACCATTTAAGTTATGAAACAGTTAGTTTTTTGGCAATAAAAGTTGATTAGTTTATGGTGTGTTTGATGCTGGCTTGATCATCGTTGCAGATCTTGGACATAAATTCCGATAAAATTCTCCTCAATGGTGGATCATCTGAGTCGTCTTCTTATTTTTATTTTGCTCTCATTCTTATTAAGAGGCGAGTCATGGGGATGGTTTACATCATCTAAGGAGACTCCCTCTAGTGACAAGGCTCATGCCAACGAAGGCCATTTTAGAGGTTCAAGTGCTGAGTTCTCTATTGAGTCCTTCAACGACCATAAGGGGGTGAAGTTAATTGAAAATGCTAAGAAGAAAATGATTAGCTCAAACTCGTGTTGGCAAAATGCTTATCAATATCTTTTTGCTGGGTGTTCTAAAATCTTGGCTGTTGATGAGAAGAGGTCTAGATTGGCTTGGCACCTAAGTGATTGCTTTCAGAGGGATTCTGGCAGGTCTCCTTTTCCCCATTGTGACCCCAAATCTTCCATTGCTGTATGCTCAAGATCCTTAGATGACCTTGCCCATAAGGTTTACCTTGAATTCTACCTCGAAACCAACACCATTTGTTATCAGTTGCAGTTAAGTGCAATATCTTTTCCCAATTCATCATATTTCTTTTCTTATTTGTGTTTTTTCTTTGATTTGTTTGTCTCAACTTGACTGTAAAATTTTATCTACATAGGGCACATGCATTCAAATATGAAACTGAGAGACTTGTGACTGAATTAAAAAGTTCAGCCCAATATGTTGAGGACAAGTTAGATAGCATTGAAGAGAAATCGGAACATCTATTGCAAGGCTCAAGACAAATTCATGATTCTCTTGATTCAATTGGCAGCCACACAAAACAAGTAGTTCAAACTGCTAAAAATCTGGAAGGTCACATTGATTCTGTATTAACCCATTCGAGGGGTGTTTACGATCAAACTACGAAAATTTCACTATCACAAACACAGATAAAAGAAGGGCAAGAGAATATGAAGAGAAGCTTGGAGGATGGGGTAGTGATGGTCAAAGACTCTTACAATTATTTGGGCAAAGAAATTGATAAGTTAAGAAATGAAGCCATTGAGATTGAGAATGAGGTAATTAAAGTTGGAAATGCCATGTCATCAAGGATGGACAACCTGCAAAGCAAAGCTGAGGATATTGGGAATATGACTGGGATTTCTTTAGATAAGCAACAACAACTTTTAGATGGGCAATCCACAGCACTTGAGGGCCTTAACTCATTGACTGAGTTTCAAGCTAAAGCACTAGAAGAGAGCAGGTAGATAAGTTAACTCTCGTAAATTTCAATTCAGAAATTATATTTGAAAAAATGTTGAACTCCTTGGTGTATTGCAGGAAAACCCTACAATATTTTGCTGAATATGGGCATCGACAACATGAAGAGCTTATTCAGCGTCAACAACAGATTAAAGGATTTCATGATCGTTTAATGGAAAACTCAAGGGAAATATTGTCTTCTCAGGTTTGCAATTTATTGTAGACTATTGGTTTTATATATATGAATTTTTAACCAATAATTTATATTTCTACTTTACAGGAATCTTTTGAATCAAAGCAAGCTTCCATGTTTGTTGTTTTAGACAGGATTTTTGCTTTGCAAAATACCTTGTTACTTGAATCAAGAATGATCAAAGCTTTCTTGGTTTATTCCATATTTATCTTTGTCATCTTCATGTTGACCAGTACAAAGCAAACATACAATATCAGGCCATTCCTATATATAGGTATGTATACCAATTATTTTTTTTAGTTTATAAACCTCTAATTAATTATTTGACTAAATTTCATTGGTTGTGTACAGAGCTTTGTGCTACTCTCGTTGTGGAAGTAGTCATTATCCGTTTAACAGGTGATAACATTAAGCACCAAACGTGGATAATAAACATGGTCCGATTATTCTTCATGGTAGCAGCTTTAGTTCAACTTCTACATGCCATTTTCACATACAAGTAAGTGTACAAATATTAGAAGCTGGCTATTCATTTTCACATACAAGTAAGTGTACAAATATTAGAAGCTGGCTATTCAGATGTCAATTTTGTATCTTATAGAATTGCTTGTTAATCATGCAGGAACTATGAGACCTTGAACCATCAAATGCTGCTAACTCTGATAAACAAGGTTAACAGCAATGACAGTTGAAAAAAATTATAATTTACGCAATCACTATCTTTTTCATTGATTGTTTACCACCTCAATACTAATTTAGTAATTAGAACTTTTACGTCATCAGTGCATATCACTTTATTACGTTAACTAGTTTTATGATTCTGGATTACGTACGTACTAGTGTAATATGTAACATGTTATTTCACAACATATGAAGGTTGGTATGTAGTGGGGAGATACTAATATACATAAATATAAAAATATAGTCGGAAACTTACGATGACTTAAATCTATGTAACACAATTACTTGTGATTAGGAGTAGTTGACTTCTCAGAATTTTTGCTATACTCTGATGGAATAAATGTTTTATCTAAGTTCTTATAAAATTCAATTCTTATCAGTTACAGTTAAATTCTATTTTTCAAATGGTTTTTATCTTAAGTTTATTAGCGTCTGAACTGGAAAAGAAAAACTATAATTAATGAAAATTGACTTATAAATTTTCATTGATCATTGATTTCATTGGCAAACTCCGCCTATGTGTGTGCATGTATAGTCTGTCCCAAGCCAGGATAAAGGAGGAGGGTTGGCGTCAGGAGTTGCGAACCGGTCATAAAAAATTAGCTATTCTTATGTGATGAACCTTTATGATATTTCGTTGGGGCATTCCCTTCATAGTGACACGTTACATCGGATCCCGGGTGTATCGAAAAATGAGTTAGTGTCCTCGCCACAAGGCAAGGCGCTACATCGATCCCGGGATGTAGTGAAAAGTGTGCTAGGGTCCATGTCGAAAGGCAAGGCGCCAGGTATTCACCCGAATTTGCTGACAAAAACGCAAGGGTCCCAACACGCAGATGGGCGAGCATGACAGGCAAACACAGTCCAGGGGTTTAGGATGAAATTAGGAAGCTGGAACATAGGAACATTAATAGGTAAATTGAGGGAGTTAGCAGATGTTTTTGCCAGAAGGAAAGTGAATGTTGTTTGCTTGCAAGAAACTAAGTGGGTTGGAGAAAAGGTCAAGAAAGTGGAGGGCACAGGTTTCAAGTTGTGGTATACAGGTACTATCAAGAGTCGCAATGGAGTTGGAAGTATGATTGATAGAAGTTTCAGAGATAAAGTCGTTGATGTAAAAAGGAAAGGCGACAAGATTATGATGATTAATCTTGTAGTGGGGGATCTTATTTTAAATATCCTTAGTGTGTATGCACCTCAAGTGGGATTATTATCAGATGAAAAGATCCAATTTTGGGAAGACTTGGAAGAGGTTCTGAGAGGGATACCACGAGAGGAGAAAATTTTCCTAGGAGGCGATCTAAATGGGCATGTTGGTAAAAACAATAGAGGTTTTGATAGAATTCATGGTGGTTTTGGCTATGGGACGAGAAATGAGCTGGAGAAGATGTCTTGAACATTGCACTAGCCTATGATTTGATACTAGCGAACACTTTTTCCGGAAAAGGGAGTCTCATCTTATCACATACCATAGTGGTCAAAATCATAGTCAAATTGATTTCTTTATGACTAGAAGAGGAGATAGAAATTCGTGCATTGATTGTAAGGTCTACCCTAGAGAATGTGTGGTGACATAATATAAGTTGGTAGTTCTAGAGGTTAGGTTCAACAAAGTTCTTAATTTGAGGAAGAAGGATCAAAACCCAAGGATAAGATGGTGGAAGCTAAAGGAGGAGAAACAAATAGAGTTTAAGGAAAATATGTTGCGTGAAGGACCATGGGAGTTAATTAGAGAAGCTAATGAAATGTGGAATAAGATGGTTGTATGTGTTCATAATATGGGAAGGATGGTGTTAGGTGAAAGCAAAGGAAACATTATTTTTACAAAGGAAACATGGTGGTGGAATGGAGAGGTGCAAGAGGCTATTAAACAAAAGAATGAATGCTTTAGATCTTTGCATAAATGTTCCAATGATGAGAATTTGCAAAAGTTTAGAGTAGGGAGAAAAGATGCAAAGAAAGTAGTGCAGGAAGCTAGAGGAAAAGTTTTTGACGATTTGTATAAAAATCTTGGGAGCAAGGATGGGGAGAAAAATATTTATAAACTTGCAAAAATGAAGGATAAGAAGAGTAAAGACCTCACCCAAGTTAGATGTATCAAGGATGAAAATCAAAAACTTTTGATAAGGCATGAAGATGTAAGTGAAAGATGGTTAAACTACTTTAACAATCTTTTTAATAGGAATGGTGACAAGAGTGAGATGCAATTGGAGGACGTTTCTGATGATCTGAATAGAAGATTTGTGCGCAGAGTTAATACACATGAGGTTAAGGAGGCTTTAAAGAGGATGAAAAATAATAAAGCATTGGGACCTGATGACGTCCCTATTGAAGTGTGGAGGGGCTTGGGAGATGTGGCAATAAAATGGTTGACCAATCTTTTTAATAGGATTCTTTAAACAAACAAGATGTCTGATGCTTGGAGGAAAAGTTGCTTGTGCCTATTTACAAAAACAAGGGAGATATCCAAAATTGTTCAAACTATAGAGGCATCAAGCTCATGAGTCATACTATAAAGTTGTGGGAGAGAGTTATCGAACATCGCCTAAGGAGGGAGACCAAAGTTTCAGTAAATCAATTTGGATTTATGCCAGGAAGATGTACCATGGAAGTTATTTTCTTGATGAGACAATTAATGGAAAGGTATAGGGAAAGGAAGAAAGACTTACATATGGTGTTCATAGATCTTGAGAAAGCATATGACAAAGTCCCAAGAGAAGTCTTATGGTGGACTCTTGAGAAGAAAAAGGTAGTATTAAAGTATGTTAATGCAATCAAAGATATGTATGATGGGGCTACCACATATGTGAAAGCTTGTAATGGAACATTAAGGTATTTCCTTATTACGGTAGGTGTCCACCAAGGTTCAGCTCTTAGTCCTTATCTTTTTGCCTTAGTGATGGATGAACTAACGAAAGATATTCAAGAAGAAGTGTCGTGGTGTATGCTTTTTGCAGATGATATCGTACTTATTGATAAGACCAAAGATGGCGTTAATAGGAAATTGGAATTGTGGAGAAGCACTTTGGAGTCTAAAGGATTCAAGGTAAGCAAGAGCAAGACGGAGTATATGAAGTGTGAGTTTTCGAGGGTTAAAGACGGTGATCAGGACACAGTGCATATACTTGACAAGAAGTACCCAAGAAAGATGTTTTTAGATACTTGGGATCAATGTTGCAAAAAGGTGGTGAGATCGATGAGGATGTAAGTCATAGAATTAGAGCAGAGTGGATGAAATGGCGGAATGCATCGGGGTTTTTGTGTGACCGCAAGATTCCCCTTAAGCTAAAAGGAAAATTCTATAGAACAACTGTTAGACCGACAATGCTATATGGAGCGGAATGTTGGCCAACACATAGGCAACATGAGCATAAAATAGGGGTAGCAGAAATGAGGATGTTAAGGTGGATGTGTGGATATACGAAGATGGATAAGATAAGAAATGAGGATATTCGACGAAAGGTATCAGTGGTACTGGTATGTGAAAAGATGAGGGAGCATAGATTGAGATGGTTTGGGCACGTTATGAGACGGCCACTGGAGGCTCCTGTAAGAACAAGAGTTTGTTACCAAGAGCTAGATACAAAGAGAGGTAGAGGTCGACCGAAACTTTCCTAGAGAAAGGTAGTTAAACAAGACCTAATGGAGTGGGATATAGATTGATGGACGGTATGTCTTAGGATGGAGTGGAGAAAAGCTATAAGCTTGGTGGAGGGTTAAACCCATTAGTAGTTCTATATTTCAGTCATTCCCTTGTTTAGTTCTTTTCCTCTTCTTTTCTGCTTTCACCATTCTTTTATTTTAGCTTTATTTCTCTCTTTTGTCCTATTTTTGATTTATCATTGGGTTCATCTACCGCCGACCCCAATTAACTTGGGTTAAAGGTGCTGTTGATGTTGATGTTGATTGATTTCATTGGCGAATTTCATCATCCATATACTACTTACAGTAATACGAAGGATTCTAAGTAAAGTGAAACTGATTTTATATCTCTTGTTATTGTCACTCTGCTCTGCTCGAAACTGATTAGGAATAGCAATTCCAAAAGATGGCTTCTCTTATTACAATTCATGAATTATATGTTCCAATTTTAAAAGACTCGGTTGGCTTAAGGGTGTTTCTGATGGCGGCATTGGATTAAGGGTGTTTGAAGAAGGATCTGTTGGATTGTTGACAACATGGTTTCTAGCCATCTATCTACAAGCAAACAGGTTTGCAGCCAAGCTCTAGTGACTTGTGTTGGGAAAAAGATATCAATTTCCCCTTCCAAGACCTATTATGAATGGTCTTGTACAAACAAGACAATTTATACACAAATAACAATTATGCAAGCAACACAACCAATTTTTAACGTGGAAAACATTCTCAATATGAGAAGTAAAAATCACAGGACCAATCTAGGAGTCCACCCAAATTCTTTACTATCAATAAAGTGAGATTACAAAAGGTTTCAACAACCATTACAATCAACCAACAACTTCAACAAAAGTTGTATCAAAACATCACAAGAGGTAAGCATACAAAATAGGCTTCTGTATGAAATTAATTCCTACCACCAAAAATAACAACTAAGAAATCCCAACGGTCAAATTGACGTATTGAAAGAGAGGAAAACAATGACCAAATTTGAAGGCAATCCAACATTTGAGCAAAGAGATAACTCTTTCTCAATATCACTGCCCGAAACAAGACAAAACAGAGCAGGAATTCCGATAACCTCTATTTGAAGTTGAAACAGTCCCCCTTGAAAACACTTCAATTAATGATCTGAACGATCAGAATGTATAAACAAATTTTAATAACCTTTCCTGAAATTTTGAACGCAATCCAACGGTTAGTATGAGAGAAATGTCCCTCGCAATATCGCTATCTGCTTCAGAAAATGGATTCAAAACCAGTTTGGTTTGGAAATTTCTGCTGATGCTTCAAGCCTCTATCCAAGAAACCGACCGTTAGATATGAATATCAATGAACTTTCTGTAAAAGTTTCAGAAAAATCTAACGGTTAAACAATGAGATCAAGAAGATTGAAGAATGATAGTTTCTGTCATTCTCAACATGCGAATTTGAATGTTTTCTTTCTCCTCTCCCTTTTCTCTCTCTTGTGGTTTCAAATTAACTGTCAACTTCTCAAAAAAAGTAACTGTTGACCTATTAAAAGAAGGAACCCTACTATTTTTTTATTGGGCTGGACTTGGCTTGGGTTTTAATTAAGCCCAACAAATCTCCCCCTCCAGTCCAATGAAGGAGATTCCAAACATCAATCATCAAGTGAAATCCATACCGGCAACAATTAACTTGTTGGAAAATCGAGAGCGGTAAATATCAGAGAGATTTTACACCAATAGATCATGAGTAACCATATAAGTGAACTAGACATCACTTCTTACTTATATGGTGCTCAACTTTTATATTTTTATCCGATGTGGGACTTTAACTCACACTTGTACTCCAACAATCTCCACCTCAAAGTGTGAGTCTCTTCCACATGGTAGTCTCCCCCTCGAGCGGAAGTCATTTTCAATATTCACAAGTAGTGGCCCTCAGAGCTTATGCTCTAGTACCTTGTACCGCCGCAACACTTGCGGGACTCGCTGCCTGGCCTCCATGCATGGACTCACCCGCCAGGAAGACTTTCGATACAACGGATCTCCATGCCCATGGATCCACAAACGTCTTCTTACTTGTCCGAGCCAGTCACCAAGTCGAGCCATCGGCTCTAACTTCTCAAAAGTTTCTTCTCTACTGGATCATAGAACCTGTAGCCAAACTTATCAAGTCCATATCCAATAAACACACACTGTCGTGTTTTAACATCAAATTTGGATCTTTCATCTTTGGGGATATGCACAAAAGCCTTGCACCCAAAGACACGCAAAGGGTCATAAGAAACATTCCTACCAGTCCAAACTTTCTTTGGAACATCAAATTGCAATGGAACACATGGTGTGAGATTTAAAACATGAACAACAGTGCTCAAAACCTCACCCCAAAATGACATAGGCAATTGTAATTGTGAAAGTAAGCATCTAACTCTTTCAACCAGTGTCCTATTCATCCTCTCGGCAAGACCATTCAACTGAGGAGTCTTAGGAGACGTATTTTGATGTTGGATGCCTTGTTGTCTGCAATAATGATCAAAAGGACCTGTGTACTCTCCACCATTATCTGTTCTGATGCACTTCAATTTCTTCCCAGTCTGTCTCTCAACTGAGGCCTGAAACTGCTTGACCACATCCAACACTTGATCTTTTGTCTTCAAGGTGTAAACCCATGTCTTCCTTGAATGATCATCTATGAAAGTGACAAAATAAAGAGCACCACCAAGTGTTTTTGTCTTCATAGGACCACAAACATTAGAGTATACTAAATCAAGTGTAGCTGGCATTCTTAAAGGAAGGGAACTCTTGAATGCAACTCTATTTTACTTTCCTGCTAAGCAATGAGAACACTTATTCAATGGCGCTTTCTTCAATCCTGGAAGTTGTTCCTTATTAGATAAAAGAGTCAAGCCTTTCTCACTAATGTGACTAAGCCTCTTGTGCCACAACTCCATTGTATCTTCATCTTCTACAACATTAATTTTCCCTGTAGAGATCCTTGCATGTGTAATATACAATGATGAACACTTCTTGCCTCTAGTCACAATCATTGAACCTTTAGTGAGCTTCCATTGACCATCATTGAATGTGTTACAAAATCCCTCATCATCAAGTTTTCCTGTTGAAATCAAATTCAAACGAATATCAGGAATATGTTTAACATCATGCAAGACTAACCTTGTGCCATTGCTAGTCTCCAAGCACACATCTCCATCATTACTCATCTTGACAAATCCAAAATCACCAGATTTGTAAGATGTAAAGAAATCACTGCGAGATGTAGCATGAATGCTTGTTCCACTATCTATCACCCAGTTGGTCTTATGACATAAAAGATTAATTGCTTCACAATCATAAACAAGGAGGAAATCTGAAGTGGTAGTAGCAACTCGATCATCTTTACCACCTTCGTCATTCTTATTATCTTTCAACTTCCCTTGTTTATTATCTTTCTTCATTTTTCGGCAATACTTCTTTATATGTCCTTTCAAATCACAATAGTGACACTCAACATTGGCAAACTTATTAGACTTGCTTCTTCCTTTATCTCTATTCTTTGGACCTCGGCTTTTACTTCTCCCCCTTCTTTTAGTAACTAAGACTTCTGATTGAGAAGACAAAACTTGTGTCTTTCTTCTCATTTCTCCATTTAAGATACTACTCTTCACCAAATCCATACTGATTATAACATTAGGGGCTGAATTAGATAGAGACATTCTAAACATCTCCCACGAGTTCGGCAAAGTACCAAGCAACCATAATAACCCTTGTACTTCATCTTCAAACTTGATTCCCATTCCTGCTAGCTGAAGAATAATTCCTTGAAATTTATTCAAGTGATCAGTTATGAAGGTATCTTCTTGATATCTCAACATCATCATCTGCTTAATCAAGAAGAGTTTATTATTACCGGTCTTTCTTGCAAACAGTTGTTCAAGCTTGCTCCACAATGTTCGTGCATTAGTCTTATCACTAATATGATTCAAAACATTATCATCCACCCATTGCTTGATAAAACCACAAACTTGTCAATAAATCAACTTCCATTCTTCATCAGTTTTATTTGTTGGTTTCTCAGTACCAAAGACGGCTAAGTGATACTCCTTCACATATAGAAGATTTTCCATCTTTCCTTTCCATACATGATAATTTGAACCATTTAGTGTAACCATTCTACTTGTATTAACCTCCATAATTAATCACAAGTTAACAGGTAAAATAACACAAGCTCTTGATACCAGTTGTTGGGAAAAAGATAACAATTTCCCCTTCCAGGACCTGTTATGAATGGTCTTGTACAAACAAAACAATTTATGCACAAATAACAATTATGCAAGTAACACAACTAATTTTTAACGTAGAAAACCTTCCCAATGTGAGAAGTAAAAACCATAGGACCAATCTCAGAGTCCACCCAAATTCTTCACTATCAATAAAGTGAGATTACAAAAGGTTTCAACAACCATTACAATCAACCAACAACTTCAACAAAAGTTGTACCAAACCATCACAAGAGGTAAGCATACAAAATAGGCTTCTGTACGAAATTAATTTCTACCACCGGAAATAACAACTAAGAAATCCCAACGGTTAAGTTGACTTATTGCAAGATATAAAAACACTTACCTAATTTGAGGATAATCTAACGGTTGAGCAAAGAGATAACTCTTTCTCAATATCACTACCCAAAACAAGACAGAACAGAGCAGGAATTCTGATAACCTCTATTTGCAGTTGAAACAATCCCTCAGTGAATTATCCAAACGGTCAGAATGTATAAACAGATTTGAGTAACCTTTCTTGAAAGCTTTAACACGATCCAATGGTTAGTATGAGATAAATGTCCCTCGCAATATCGCTACCTGCTTCAAAAAATGGATTCAGAAACAGTTCGGTTTTGGAATTTCTGCTGATGCTACAAGCCTCTATCCAAAAAAACAACCGTTAGATATGAATAGTGATGAGTTAAAAACTTACTGTAAAAGTTTCAACAAAATCTAACGGCTAAACAAGGAGATCAAGAAAATTGAAGGATGACAATTTCTGTCATTCTCAACATGCGAATTTGAATGCTTTCTTTCTCCTTTCTCTTTTCTCTCTTTTGTGGTTTCAAATTAATTGTCAACTTCTCAAAAAAAGTAACTGCTGATTTATTAAAATAAGGAACCATAATATTTCCTTATTTGGTTGGACTTGGCTTGGGTTTTAATTATGCCCAACAAATTTCACTGCATCAACTACCAGTTCAGTCATTCTACTGATTCCAAGCCATTTGGTAGAGGGTTTAGACCCACAATCTCTAATACCTACAACAAGCCTAGAAAACTCTTGTACCATTAGAGCCTCTTGTGGGAGCTCATTGGCCACATGAACTTCCTCTGGTCTCACATTCCACCCAATGTGAAGATCAACAAACTTAGCACCAAGTGTGAGGTCGAATGAAGCACTAGTCTCGACGTATGGGATTATGAAGTCCCTGAGATGCAGAAAGCCATTGGAACCACCTATGGCCAGGTCCATGGAAGTGTGAGAAAGAAAGGAGCAGTGAATGGTTGCAAGTGTTTGGTTGGGTTGATCCCACAGCAAAGAAACTGTGTAATCAGGAAGAGCAGTGACAGAGGTTGGTAGTTGGTAGCCCTTTGCCCCCAAGGAAGCACCAATGCAGTACTAGCCCAAGCCACCAAGAGCACCAAGACCATCCAACTTTGGCTTTACTCTAATGTCACTCTCTAGGAATTCAGGTGTTGTTGGTGTAAAGAATATGAGTATCTCACACTTAACCAAAAGGGGAGTGAATTGGTTAAACCTTGGTAAATTAAAATCAGAGTTCCTAGGATCTTTATCACTTTACCAAGAAACCTTATTCAATCAAGTAGCTCAGCCCCAAGGAATTCAATGGATCAAAACTGACTTTGTTGGTCAAGCAATTTCATCAAGAACACAATGAATATAATAAGTTAAGGGATAGAGAAGTAAGACACAATCAGATTTATACTGGTTCACTTCAACACTAGAAGCTACATCCAGTTTTCTTGCAACCAACACTAGGTTAGAGTTCCACTAGTATAATTTTTAATTCTTACAATCAATTACAATGTCTCCCTTTATCAACCCTAGATAAAATACAGAAATCTAAAACCCTATTAGATTCTAAGAGACAAGAACCTAAGAACACTACTCAGTTCTTCCACCTAGAGAACTCCTTCTCTAGTTTCAAGCAAGAACCCAATTACAATAGCCAAAATACAAAGAAAATCCAAAACGAAAATTACAATCAAATTAAGGAGAGAAACAACCTGATGATCCAATGTATGCAATGCAAAATAAAGTTACCATATCTGGTTGAATGATTACAAATCAATTAGCACAGTTTTCCTTAATCTTGAAATGGTTTCAAGCTCCAAGAATGACTCAAACACACATGATCAAAGCACAATGGAGCAAGAAACAATTAAACCCTTAGAAAACACTTTAGAATACTCACAAGACTGTTTAAGCTCAGAAAATACGTATAGGTAATGTTCCACTAAGTTAGAAAAGCAGCTGAGCATCAATCCTATTTATAACATCTTTTTCTAACTAACTGTAATCGATTAAACGTGCCACAAAATCGATTATTTTGCACATGTAATCGATTAAATCAGGAATGTAATCGATTAAACCATTCATAAGCATTTCAGGATTTTCTCAATGAGCCAAATAATCGATTATTCCGTCCTGTGATCGATTAAGACAGAAGACTTCAAAATATCAAAATGCGCTATGTAATCGATTACGAACTTTGGTAATCAATTAAAGCAGGAGCCTGTAGCCTTTCAAATACATTGTGTAATCGATTACGAAATGTGGTAATCGATTATCTAATACAAGCTTACAATTTTCAAATGCATAGTGTAATCGATTACTAGAAATGGTAATCGATTAAAGCAAGGAGATGGCTTTTTCAAAATAAGTCTGTGTAATCGATTACAATACATTGGTAATCGATTATCCCAACACGTCTTTAAAATACATATAACTATGTAATCGATTACAATGAAGTGGTAAATCGATTATATTCAATCACAAGGTAGTTTATATGAAAACAAAGGTCAAATAATCGATTATTTCGATAGGTAATCGATTACATTGTTCTTGAAAGCTTTTCCAAAATAGACTAAGAACAAATTAATCGATTAAGTCTTTAAGGTAATCGATTACAACAGTATAAAATGCATTTATCCAAAAAAAAACTTTGAATCAAATTAAAAACTTAGTCAAATAACTAAAGCCTCGTGATTTTTATGAACCCAATTAATTTAATTATAGATTAATATGAATGCAATGCACTTGGATCACCATAATTGTTTTTCTCTTACACATTTCACACTAATTAAACTTTAAGGCATCCATTGCATGTTGAAAGCTCAAAACTCATGCTTGAATCACAATTCCTTTGCATTCTTTAAGTAGCTCCCCCTAAATCCAACAGACCTCGGTCCAGACTGTGTTAGCTATGGCAGCTACAATGGACCTGGAGGTAGAACAAATGGATGTGAAGGCGACATTTCTTCACAGTGAGCTGGAGGAAGAGATTTTTATGGAGCAACCTGAAGGGTTCGAGGCTCCGGGATATGAAGGCATGGTATGCCGACTGAAGAAGAGTCTCTATGGCTTGAAGCAAGCACCTCAGCAGTGGTACAGGAAGTTTGACTCCTTCATGACAGATCATAGGTTCATGGAGACGGATGCCGACCACTGTGTATTTGTGAAGAGGTATGAGACTGGTGATTTCTTGATCTTGCTATTGTATGTGGATGACATGCTGATAGTAGGGCAAGACAAGGTGAAGATTGCCGCCTTGAAGAAGACATTGAACTCGTCCTTCACGATGAAGGACCTCGGTCCAGCAAAGCAGATTCTCGAAATAAAGATTATCCGGGATAGAAAGAAGAAGCTACTGTGGCTGAGTCAGGAGAAATATGTTGAGAAGATCTTGAAGAGATTCAACATGGACAAAGCCAAGATAGTGAACACCCCCCTTGGTCGGACATTTGAAGCTGAATGAGAGGCAATGTCCGAGATCAGATGAAGACAGAGAGGAGATGAAGAAGATCACGTACCAATCTACAGTCGGAAGTTTGATGTATGCAATGGTATGCACTAGACCCAACCTGGCATATGCAGTTGGAGTGGTGAGCCGGTATCTTTCGAATCTTGGCAGAGAGCACTGGGAAGCAGTGAAGTGGATCTTCAGATACCTCTGGGGTACAACCAATTTGTGTCTTCGTTTTGGAGATGGTGAAGTCGGGTTGCAAGGCTACTCGGATACTGATTTAGGGGGAGATTTCGACTCGAGAAAGTCGACGACGGGATATTTGATGATGTTTGCTGGAGGGGCAATCTCGTGGCAATCAAGATTGCAGAAGTGTGTGGCACTTTCGTCGATGGAGGCCGAGCATATTGCCGCAACTGAAGCATGCAAAGAGTTGCTGTGGATGAAGAATTTTCTCCAGGAACTCGGCCATGATCAAGATGAGTATGAGCTGAAGTGTGACAGTCAGAGCGCAATTCATCTTGCGAGGAACTCGACGTATCACTCCCGCACCAAGCACATTGATATGAGGTATCACTGGATCCAGGATGCGATGGAGGATGGTGAAGCTCACACTTGGGAAAGTGCGCACCAGTCAGAATTGGTCTGACATGATGACGAAGACGGTGCCAGCAATGAAATTTGAAGATTGTTGTGAAGGAGTCGGGTTGAGGAACTCGGCATGATGAAGCTGAGGTAGGAAGGCCGGGTTGTGTGAAGACCTCGAACCTTAGTGGAAGACTGGAAGGATTCTGGGTTGTCGTCTTGTCGCATTGAAATGGAAGGGAGAGATTTGTTGGATAAGATTCTGTTTAATGCTTGGCCTAAATCCCTAGGTGTTGAAAAAGGGAATATTGACTTCGGCCCAATTCCCGAGGGGCTGAACCCCAGCTCATTTGCAGTTTATGGCGCTGAAACCCCTAAACCTAATTCCTTTCTATAAATACGACATTTATAGATGGAGGTAGAGAGGATTCAGAATTCCAGAAGAGGGAGGAGAGGATTCTCGTTTGTGAGCACAAAGAAGAGAGTGCTTCTTTGTGAGTGTCTCCAGCATCAGGCTGTTGAGAGAGTGTCTCCGAGAGGTTGAGAGCAACTTTTGTTGAGAGCGTTTCCACCATTATTGTTGGTGAGGTTGAGTATCTCCGGTTGAAGGCCGTTGAGAGTGATTGTAACCATTATTATTGAGAATAGTGGATTGTTCTGGACAAGGTCCTGTGGGTTTTCCTTTTGAAGGTTTTCTCCCACGTAAAGCTAGTGTTGATGTGTTTTTCTCTCCCTAGTCTCTTCCGCATCCTTTATTCGTTTGAGGGTTGAGTCTAGTGACTTCCCAGTGTTTGTGATTGGTTGAGGTGTTGCTCCCAACAGAAAAGGGGATTGTATGTTTAATCCCAACAAAGGAATTGTAGGAGATTGGAGGGAAAAAATGTACTTTTAGGTACACCTAATCTGTTTTTTCTTTCCTTTTTAAGTGGACGTGCCATTCACATGTGCAATTTTGATTCACAATTTTAATGCCATTGAGTTAATTTTTCTGACAACTTCTTCACCCAGAATGTAATAAGAGGTTGTAGATCTTAAAAATTTAAAAAGAACTCAAATATCATTACTTAATGATAATCATAGGCTAGATCAAGTTATGTATTGCCTAAATTGAGTGTGATTATTTTATAATTCGGCGGTCTTTATCTGACATGCCTGACTTAACTAATGTTTGATTTCTTAATCTGTTTAGAGAGGTTTTTTATCAAGATTTTAAATAAGTTTAAACTGTTCGTTTTTAAACGGACAAATAAAGTATGAGTTAATAGGTCTGTTATTGAGAAAAATTAATAAATTTATGAACTAACGATTTTATAATCAGACCAATAAATTCATAGATTTGCAGATTTATCACATTAACATGGTTAAAACTAAAATACATTATTTTATAGATATTAAAATTTGTTTAAATAAGAAGTTTAATACTTCAGCTGTTAAAATAACGCTGTAACATTATATATTATAATCAATATTTTTATTTAAAATAATATTATTTATAAATTCATCAGTCTATAAAGTTTAATAGACTTTTCTAAAACCTTACTGCTTAACTTACTTTATAAAGTTTATATTGAGATAAAGAATGGAAATGTATTTTTGAAAATTTAGGGTCCATTTATTTAAACTTATTTATTAAAAAATTTAGTAAAATAAACAATTTTATTTATTTTTTGGTATGTTTATTTAAACTATTTTTCTATTTTTTAAAGCATTTTTAAAAAACACTATTTTTTCTACCAAAAGTACTTTTTAATTTTAAACAAACAAACCCTTAATTACACATTCCCAAATTT
>PYAF01005754.1:407053-433014 GCA_007407185.1 Glycine tomentella
AAAATAATAAATTAAGAAAACTGGTCAAAGAAAAATCTAAAAAATGCTCTTGTTAAAAAAATCTTATAAATATTCTCCTGAAACAATGATCTATCTATAGTTACTAATAATAAACAGAATATTCTCATTTGGTGTCTGCGTTTCATTTGACAATTTTATCATTTCACTTCTTAAGTTTTTCAAAATTTTCTTCTAACTTACGTTCACTTTCTATTATTTATGTTATTAATTTTTTATCCTGTCACTTTTTTTAATAATTATATTTAACTTCTGATTTTTTTAATTTTAAAAATTTAGAGAGGCAAGCCTCTTCCCCTAGTTTCTAATAATGTTGTTATTCAAAATAGTCTTTAATATTTACACATAGATTTTTTTAAAATATATTTTCATCTTAACAAGCCTAATGAATAAAATGTTATTGATAATGCAAGAAAATTCATTAACTATCATTTCTTTTACTTAACTTGTATTTTAGTTCGTATACTATATAGGATAAACTTTATTTTTATGCATTTAAAATTTAAATAAATGAAATTTTAAATATATAAATTATTATAATTTAAATTTTCAACAAATAATTTTAACAGTTGATAAATTATTTAAAGAAATATTAAAATTTAATTTATGTATAAAAAATAAAGTGTATGTTTGTTAAACCAATTAACTAATTTATAATAAATAAATGCATATCATATTAAATTAATCTTTACAACCATATAAACGTCATTTGAATCTTTAAGAAAATAAACAAATCCCAGATATTTGAACTTTCATTTTAGGAACTGAAATAACCATTATTTAACAATGTCTATAATTAAGAGAATTATCATTTAATAATTCAAAGGATTAAAATAGGAAATCTCACACGTTTAGTAGATACCTAACATTTGATGACGAACCGATTCCACTTTTCCTCCACGAATAGAAAAAGGGTTTATAAATAGATCCACTTATTACTTAAAATATAATAATTCTTAATTAAACATTAAATTAATCGTTAAAAAGGGTTCCGTGGGGTATAAATAAGAGTGTTTTGGGAAGAAGAGACTCTGTAATCATCATCATTGTTGGTTATTCATTTATTTGTGTTCTTCAGGAAAGAGAGAGAGAGTGCGTGTGATTCGGATTCGAATTCGAATTAGACTTTTGCGCATCGTAATCGAATTTTTCTCATATGCAAGGAAGGTTCTCCTTCTCCGATTTGAATTTGATTGAACGAGTAGTGTTAAGATTATGATATTTTTCGAGAAGCTTCGTTTCTCTCCTCACCTGAGCCGCTTCATTGCCGGCATCCTCCTGTTAATCTTCTGCAATTCATTCCAGTTAGTCTCTAATTTCCCCATTCCTATACAGCCTTAGATTCAACGTCGAACGCTACACTCTTCTCTCCCATTCGTACGATTCCATATTCGATATTCGTTTATTTGATTCACCCCTTCTCTCTCTCGCTTTCGATTCGTTGGTGATTGTTGCCTGAACAATTAAACATGGAACCTAATCAGCTCTTCTCCACGCATTTCCGCGATGGTTAGTGTTTTCAGCTCCTTCGTTTTTCATCTCTGCAATCTAGTTTTATTGTTTTATATTCATTAAGCTTTGATTTTTAACTGTGCTGGATACTGTGGAAGATCCATGCAGCTGATCTCATCTAGTGGATAAGCCATAATTGTTGTTGTTTTTATTTATTTATTTAATTTCCAATTTATGAATACATGTAGTATTTTTTGTTTTTTCGGATTTATTAGGTACTTGTTTTTTTTTTTTTTTTTCAATATTATTGGTTGATTTTTGTCTTTAATTTTATGTTTTTTTTTATATTACATTTTTTCGGTTGGACAAAATTTAGATCTGGTTCCAGGGGTGCTTTTGATGTTGTTCGCTGATCAGAATTAGAATTTTAGTCGAGGTGAAACTCCAGTTCTGAGTGGAAAGAACACTTGGAAGTTGGAACTGCATATAAGTTTTGTGCTTTTCAATTTTATGAATAGGTGCAGTATTTTTTATAGATGGATTTTTCTTTGTTGATGTTCAGGGATTTGATAGTTTGTTTGAGTTAAAAAAGATCGGTGATGTTATGTATGAATAATGGCCTTTTTATATGATCATTGTCATGCCTAGGATTGCAATCCTGGCGGGAAGGCCTATCTCTAAAGTGGTTTTGAAATAATTAAGGTCTTAATCAACTACAAAGTAGATGGTTACTGCATAAACTAGTCCATTTGTGAGTAATTGAGCAGGATGATATATGGATCTTTGTGGCCTTCTAATATTTTTTTTTTGTGACAAATGCTTTTGATTGGTTTAAGCATATCTTAAAATGGTTTGATTCCTGTTTTGGGGGTAACTCGTGATGATATCTAAGGAGTGTTTTTATCTACAATATATATTATTATATAATGGAATGGATTTGTTTGCGAGATTTGCAACTTTTGTGTCTTTTTAGGATTTTGTGTGTAGATATATATAAGGAAAATCATTGTACTATGTTTAGTTCATTCTTGTGGCTGTAATCTTGTATATTGAGAAACATGATGAGAGTGTTGCTTTATGTGGTTTTTTAGTTCATTCTCATGGTTGTAATCTTTTATATTTAAAAATCGGAAAGATGTTGTTTTCTGATTCATTCTCATTATGCATAAGAATTTTTCCCCTTCTGATTTTTGTGTCCAATGATCAGGTACTATTGCCTCATGCATTGAGGGCCAACACAGAGGAACTATCCCTTCTATTATTGTGATTGGTGCTGGAATATCTGGACTTGCTGCAGCACGAAGTCTCCACGATGCATCTTTTAAGGTGTCATATTATTATGATCAACTTATCCTTTATTTATTTTTTCTATTTTCGTTAATTAGGTGACCTTAAATATTTTTTTCATGCTTTTGCTTATTTCATCATTTGATTAGGTGACTGTACTGGAGTCACGAGATAGGGTTGGTGGTCGCATTCATACTGACTTCTCATTTGGTTGTCCAGTTGACATGGGAGCCTCATGGTAAGTTCAATTTGTTCTGCTGAAATTATATTTGTTGTGACATGATTTTGTTGATGAAAGATGAACAGAATTTCGTGCACTGTCTTTTCATGATTTTCTAGCTTGCCTTTAATGTGGTGTCCTTTGTTTTTATTCCATACTTCTGGGTTTGGTATCGTTTCGAAGTTCAAACAGGGACATACCCCCCCCTCGATACTTAGGTAGAGCACAATGATTATGAACTTGGTTAACTGAATTTTAATCTAAAATCAATCCTTTCTATTAGCATAAAGTTCTGCTCGCATTTTGTTGTTATAGAACACAATATCCAGCTTAGCTCATATTGCCCAAAGAAGAGTTACCCATAGCTTGTAGGGAATAGCGATCAGCGACATTATTTGTTGATAGAGTACTGGTTTCCGAAAGATGGCTCCCTGTATGCCGCTTGTGTTTTTTTGTTTTTTTTTTTTTTTTTTTTGCATATCTTGTTTTTTATTTGCTTGTTTTTTCAAATCCTTGCCAAAGCTTTCAACATTTTAAAATTAACTGTCATCTCCAGTTGTGGATGGTTACTCAAAATGCAGTTATTTGCTTGGTTCTTAGAACATAGTGGCTTCTCTCTTTTTTCTTCTCACACTATTGAGGCTTAAGATTCAGTATGAAGTTAGGAATGTAATATGGTCATTACCACTTTCATTTATTGACTTTTTTGTTTGAATATTTATTTTTAACTTTCTATTCTTCTTCTAACGAGTTCGCTGTTCTTCATATGCTGGAAGAGAGTTGTGTAATACATAATACTTGTTGATGACTTTTTAATACTATTAGTTCTTTCTTGATTATCTTTTCAGGCTACATGGAGTTTGTAATGAGAATCCATTGGCTCCATTGATTCGTGGCCTGGGGCTTTCATTATATCGTACCAGTGGTGACAACTCTGTCTTATATGACCATGATTTGGAAAGGTAATAATCCATCATTTATGCATTTCCATTGAGATTGATGCATTCAATGGTTTATGATGCAATATTTTAGAAATATATTTTAATAATATTTAAACTAACCTACATGATTAGTTGCAAGTTTTCCAAAATGGTCACTCTGTAGGCCTTAACCTTTTCTCTATACATGGAGTGATTATAAATCACCAATGTTGAAAAGTAATTTATTGTTGGAAAAAAAAAAGATGAATGTATTACCAAGATGAATACCTGCAGAGCTGAGCTTCTGACACACTACTAACTGAAATATCCCAAAAAGTGATTCCTCCCACTCTCCCAACTCCATCTCCCTCCCTAAAAGGAATTACAAATGAGTGTAAATAACTCAAACCTCAATTTCTCTTTATGCCCTCATGCTCGTATTATTTTTTATTTCTTCTGCTGCATCTTCCAAAGTCGTGGCCCATAACTAATTTGAACTGGGCTAGGTAATTTGTGAAACCTGACTTTGTCTCATGAAAATGAAGTATTAATTTACATATATGATTTACTGTTGTGTTTGAAACAATAAAATATTTGGTGTTCTGCAATTCTACTAATAGTGTTTTATATAGTAACTGCATTTTTGGTTTTCCAGTTATATGCTTTTTAACATCGATGGTAAGCAAGTTCCACAACAGATGGTCATTGAAGTTGGAGACACCTTTAAGAGAATTCTGGAAGAGGTAAGACCTTTTCACTTTGCAGCATATGATGTGGTATTTTTCAATCATAAATCCAATTCTGATTATCTTAATCTTGAATCTAATAACCTGATGACTACAGACAGGGAAAGTGAGGGATGAACATACCGAGGACATTTCAGTTTCCCAAGCTATTTCAATTGTGCTAGATAGGCACCCAGAACTAAGGTATTTAATTGAGAAGACAATATTATGTGCAAACTTTGAGGCCTTAAGTTCCAATATAGTGCTGTAATTGACAAAGTTTTTCTGCAGGCAACAAGGACTTGCCCATGAAGTGCTACAATGGTTTATATGCAGAATGGAAGCTTGGTTTGCTGCTGATGCAGATATGATTTCACTGAAAACCTGGGATCAGGCAAGTGCCAATCTAAGTTGAAGGATATAAGATATCCTTTTGCCTCTAAACTACAACAAATGCTTCCGTGTTTTATACATGATTTCATTCATAAACCTTAATTTGCCATCATTTCCTTGGGATATTGTTGATATAAATGATGAAATCTTGGGATGAGTATTGTAAGCAGAAATCTAGAAATTGCTAACTTATATAAAAAGGTCAATGTATTGTTTCATTTTGATTATTATATACTCTATATTAAAACTGAGCAATAATTGTTAATTAATATTACTAATAATTTTCATTTTTAGAGACAAGCTACTTGACTATCTTGATTTGACTTTAGTTTCCCATGATAAAAAAATTTCACTTATGTCATAGGTATAGCCATAGGGGGAAGGCTTTTGTTGCCTCTTTGTTTTGTCATTAGGTTATTTCTCTAGTTTAAGTTGACAAAAAGGAGACGAAGGATTTTACCAGAGTGATTAAATTTTTATTGTTGTATTCTATATTCTATATGTGGAATATCAACTCAGCATTATTTAATAACCCAAATTAATGCTTACATTGTTGAGGTTTCTAATTATAGGAACATGTCCTGTCTGGTGGTCATGGACTCATGGTGCAAGGATATGATCCAGTCATAAAAGTTCTTGCAAAAGATATTGACATACGCTTGAACCAAAGGTAATGCCGGCTAGATCTAGTACATGACTTAACTACTTAGTCATTTTTCATGATTTATGACATAAGATGCAATAAATAGAGAAACAAAGGAGAAAAATAAGTTGATTCCATGTTTGGATCCCAAAGGATTTTTATTTATTTTTGGTTAAAGTTAGTTTTCTGTTGATTAGAAATCTGTTTTCAAAACCTATACCCCTAGTCTTTTCATAGTTTTTTTTTTAAGATGCCTCGTGAAAGTAATTACTGGCAAAGCCATACTCCGTAATATCAGAAAAAATCTCATATAACGTAGATCCGCCGGATCCCCAATGAATGACCTGCTCGACATGGACAGACACCTCTGGCTGTAACAATGTTCCATAATTAATTCCAACTTAACTTAAGCCAATCTCATCTTGCTGTAACTTTAGAGTTGACCAGCAGGTGGTTACTACAAAAATTTGAACCCATAAAAGTGTGGATTTATTTAATTTTGTTACTTTAAAATAAGAATAGTTCCTTCATTTTTTTTTATCTGATTTTGATCCTTTTTATGAAATCTCACAATGTAGGGTGAAAAAGATATCTAGTGGTTACAACAAGGTAATGGTCACGGTCCAGGATGGCAGTAACTTTGTTGCTGATGCTGCTATCATAACTGTTCCTATTGGAATCCTAAAAGCCAATTTAATTCAATTTGAACCAAAACTTCCTGATTGGAAGGTTTCAGCAATTTCAGACCTTGGTGTGGGCAATGAAAATAAGATTGCCCTAAGATTTGACAAAGTATTTTGGCCTAATGTAGAACTCTTGGGCACTGTTGCTCCGACCTCTTATACCTGTGGCTATTTTCTCAATCTTCACAAAGCAACAGGCCATCCTGTTCTTGTCTACATGGTAGCTGGAAGGTTCGCTTATGACATTGAGAAGCTATCTGATGAAGCAACTGCAAATTTTGTAATGCAACAGCTCAGGAAGATGTTTCCAAATGCTTCTAAGCCAGTAAGTTCACCTCTAATGTTGTCCTCATAAATTGCTCATCATCTACTAAAAGTTTGCTTTCTCTAGTATCTGCATCCTACTTGAGGAGCCTAACTTCTTTATTTGTTGGACTTTTAGGTTCAGTATCTTGTGTCTCGATGGGGAACGGATCCAAACTCTCTTGGATGTTACTCGTATGATTTAGTTGGAAAACCACTTGATGTGTATGACAAGCTTCGTGCACCTTTGGGCAATCTATTCTTTGGGGGAGAAGCTGTAAGCTTGGACAATCAGGGATCTGTGCATGGAGCTTACTCGGCTGGGGTTATGGCTGCAGAAAATTGTGAGAGCTATCTTTTCGAAAAACTAGGCCACACAGAAAAACTATCTCTAGCGTCTGTTAGGCATGAAGTGCTTGAAACTCTTATACCTCTTCAGATCTCGAGGATGTGATTTGTTGGTGCTCAGTAGTAGCTTTTAGACAATGGTTCTGCATAACGCAATGGCAAAATATTTGCCATTCAATATACTAAAGAAATAACTGTTCTTGAAGGATGGTGAATTGGTGATTGGTGACTATCGTCCAAGTAACACCATTTTCACTTATTATCATTGGAGTCAAATAGCTTTTTTATCCTTTTATCATAGGCTTGGTTTATCAAGGTGTATGTACCTTGGTCCATCTTAGACACAGTGCATGCAAGACCATCACTATTGTGATCCCCACAATTCTGTTAAGTTGGGGTGCCCTACTTGTAGGTAGCTTCTCAACATTTCCTTAATCAGCATCTTGGCATACAACAATGTGCTTTCTTTCCTTAGGCTAGTTTGTCCTTTCTATCTCTTGTTCTTTCTTTCTGATTATTGTGTTTTTGCATTTAGCCGAAAGAGGACCAAAAGGAAACATGATTTTCATTTCCCTTCCTTTTAGAATGCACAAAATCAAATTACTTTTGGTAAAGAGGGAGCACTGGAAGGGTGTGGGAACATTTCATTAAAAAAAAAACTGATAAAAAAGTAGTCAAAATTAGCCACTTATAACCTGGTTGCTAATATAATTTTTAAAGCACAATAACATATGCTAATCGTGAATTATATTTTCACGAAATTAATTTAAATAAATAATATTTCTTGTGATTTTAACTAATATTAAAATTTACTTTTTCTATTCTATGTTAGTGTTTTGCAATTTGAGAAACTAAGTTCGGATTCAGAAGGAAATCCATTTAAGATGTTGGTTTTTAGGGGAAATCCAAAGTCACGCCGAAAATCCATTCATCATATCGATGAGATGCGAGAGGAAGAAGCAGCGGCATTGTAAAACACTAGCAATCAACATCACTATCGTAGAATAGAAGCCTGCCTAAGGTTCTGTTCCTATCAATACGTTTTATTCCAATTTCTTTCATTTTTTATATAATGATTTTATATTCCGCTTTGTAATCAATTTATCCATTTGTTAAAAACTGTTGTGATCTGTCTATGCAAAATGCAACTTCATTCGTCTTTGGTGTGACTTTGTTCTAAGTGTTATCAGTGGTAACCATTTCAACAGAATGAGAATTTCAAAATGCTTGCATTTGCTATTGTTGGCTAAAAGGTTCCTAAGTTGCTCCTAACAAAGGCAGGACAATAGATAGATATACACAATACTATATACTAATTGGAGCCAACAATAGGTAACCAAGTTTAGTAAATATGGGGTTAAATGTGATGCTTTTCTATCTATCTGATTGAAGAAGAACTCCATTTAAGCAAATTCCTTAATATTATAATAAAATGACTCCCAGCCGTTGCAAAACTATTAAATTCATTTTCACTATATGAACATTCATGTTTGGATTGAGGTAGAGCAATCATATCATTTTGATATGTCATAGTATTACATAATAAATGAAGATAAAGACATTATAGCATTGGGTAAAGGAGTTGATGTTAAAGAAGGCTGAATTTGATGTCTTCTGATTCTAGTTTTCTTGTTTTTTATTTGAGATAATTTAATGCTTCTGGTAGACCCCCCTATTAGTATTATCATGTTACAAGTAAATCCTAATATGACTGTGTTTTATAAACCCGTAATGAGTGATAAGAGGAATAATTGCTGATAGTAAACCATCTATAAAAAAATTAGAGAAAGAGAGAAGTCTAACTTGTGTATTTACCTCAAATTAGCTACAATATCCAATATAAAGATCCATGATATCATGCTGTACTCTGATTAACAAAGTGAATAACTACACTTGCAGAAAGAATCAAGGATATTGGATGCACCAAATATTAGAAATGATTTCTACTCAAACATCATGGATTGGGGGAAAAACAACATTCTGGCCGTTGCTTTGGAACTCTGAGAATAGCAATGTATTTAAGTTGTTTAAGGCCACTTACAACGATTTTCCTTCCTACTAGTGTTTCCTGGTCAGAGGATACCAAATACTTGGCAATAGGATTTATGAACTCAGAACTTCAACTCTGTGATGCAGAAACTTCGAAACCAGTATGCATCTTTCTATTTATCTGGCTTCTAAGATCATCAACTAGTTAGTAATACAGGGTGCACATAATTCATTGTTTTTAACTTTCAGATAAGGATCCTGCAAGGTCATAGATAGGATAGCAACCATTGCATGGAATGGTCAAATTTTAACTTCTAGAAGCCATGACAAATATAATCAATCATGATGGTAATTACTTGTTCCTTTTAATCATTTAGATGTATTGAGAGTATAGCAAGATACTGATGTTGAGAGTATACACAATTAGTAATAGCAATGTAAGCATGCAATTAGCAATATCAATAACATTATGTCGATGGCTCCAACTTTGGTCAACATATAAACATGAATGAAACAATTTCAACTTTGACCAGGTAATTATTTCTTCCAAACTACACTAGATTCTTCTTATGTTTGGCAGAGTCCAGATGGGTTAACGATGGTGTCAGCTGGGGCAGATGAAACTCTTCGCTTTTGGGATGTATTTGGGCCACCTGTCAATAATACGTCTGAGATCTCATACCTTGATAACCTTCTGTCTCTCAAGGTGTTCCCAATGAGATGATGGAAACAAGACAATTTTGTTCACTCATGATTATATTCTGTGTAAATAGTGTAATGTTCACAGTCACATTGATCTTAATATAGCAGTGTTTTTTTTTTTTATGAAACATTGTATAAGATTTACCGAGAGAAAGAGAAGTACATACTGTATTGGTGAAGAAAGATTCCTGTATTTGTTATTTGGCAAAAGGTTAGTGAAATAGTGAAACTGAAACAGTTCATTCAAACTAGCTTACCATATTGTTTGATGGATGAGAAAGGAATATTGTTGTTGGACAAATATATAGGTAGGTGTTGATTAAGGCCTAGTTTGGATACATTTCTTCTTAGACACTTATAAGAGAAGAAAAAATCAAATAAGTTTCTCCTATAAATTAATTTATGCATAAGTTGAAATCAAGTTTTTGGAGGAGCTAAAAGAAAATATGCGGGACTGTTTATGTTGTTTGACCTCCATATATTGCTACAAGGCGCCACCAACCTAAAGGACTTCTCAGGATAGTTAAAGCAATAAGTTTTGTTTCACCCCAAATGAGATTTCTCACTAATCAAGAAAAAAAATTGAAGACGGACATTCAGCGTTTAAAGGAGAAAAAAAAAATTATAGACAACTAACAAATTCATATAGTGGTTTTCGTAAAAAATAAAAGAAATTTTATGTAAGGCAAAGAATGTTCTATTATTTATTTAATTCATTTTGGTAACGACTTTAGTTCCTTTAAAGTATAATGATACAATTTTTTATATTTTTTTACCAAAATGATACAACATTTGATAAAATAACAAAAGTATTTGCCTACGTAACACTTAATCATAAAACGTACCACATGATTTATTCTTTATACACACCAATATGCATTGTTTTTAAAAAAATCTGTTCAATATTGATGCAACACTACATTTACCATTCCTCATATCTTTACATATTTATATAAATTTATTTGGAATATATTCATAAGGTAAAGAGTTTTTATACTATTGGATTGTCATATAAATAAAATTTATTAATTTTTATATAATTAATTTTAAAATATTTATATAGATAATATCAAAAGTAAACTTTATTTATATTTATATATGCTTAAGATTTACTATGGGCAGTACAGGAAAAATATTTAATAACTTCATAAAAATTTATATTAAAAAATTTAATAAAATTTAAATATGTATTTTATAAATTTATTTAATGTTTACTTTAATGTAAAGTTAATTATTAAATTTGAATAATTGTGTTTAAAAACATTTTTTTCAATTAGTAAAATAATAAATGGTTTATTTTTCCTTAAAAAATATTTAGATCACTAATTAATTATCTATAAGTGCTAAAAATATTTAAAACACAAACTAATTATTAATTTTCAATGTTAATGTATATTAATGTAATTTATTACATATTTTAATAGGTTTATAGCTGTATTATTTTATAACTTGTACATATCCTAGCTGTTAGGAAATCTCCTATAATCTCTCCCATATAAATCTCCTGTAATAGGAAATCTCTTATAATCCCTCCCTTCCTTGTATAACTCTATCAATCTCTCATCTCCTTGAAAGGCACATGCCTTGCTGTCTACTTAAGAAAAAAAGGTCACAGAAGGCAGACAAGTTTTTCCAAAACAAAAAGCTCTTATCATATTGTAATATGTTTTCTAGTCTCTTGATATTTTGACATGGTATCAGAGCTAGAACTCTGAACCATGGTCAACTCTTGTGTTCTGGTCCATAGAAACGTTATTCTTGTCTTGTGATCCTGTGGTTGCAACCAGGTTTTGTTTCAAGTCTGTGCCCTTTGTTTGTGCATTTTCGTAGGTTTCTGGTTTTGTTCTTGTGTTCTGTCATTACTTCAATTGTTGTTCCTTATTACTTCAGCATGTCTTATGATAAGTCTGATTCCTTTCTTGTTCGGTTTAATGGAAAAAATTATTCTTGGGAGTTTCAATTCAAATTATTTGTCAAAGGGAAAGAATTATGGGGTCATATTGATGGGAAAAAACCAACACCTACAAGTCCAGAGGATTTGGCAAAAATGGGAAATCAAAGATGCCCAAATCATGACCTGGATACTTAGCTTAGTTGAGGCTCACTTTATTCTTAATCTGAGGCCTTATAAAACTGCTAAGGAAATGTGGGATTATTTGAAAAAGGTTTATAATCAAGAAAACACTGCCAGGAGGTTTCAATTGGAGTATGAGATGGCTAATTTCACACAAGGGAGTCTCTCAATTGAGGAATATTTTTCTGGTTTTCAAAATCTTTGGATTGAATATTCAAACATTATTTATGCTGATATCTCTGACGAAGCCCTCTCTACTGTACAAAAAGTTCACGAGACCAGCAAGAGAGACCAATTCTTGATGAAGCTGCGATTTGACTTTGAAGCCACTCGTTCTAATTTGATGAACCGTGACCCAGTACCAGCTTTGGATGCTTGCTTGAGTGAACTTCTTCGAGAGGAACAACGCATAGCAACTCAAGCAGCCATGGAACACAAAACCAATACTAGTGCTCCTGTTAATGTGGCCTATGCAGCACAAGGAAGGAATAAGAGCAGAGATATGCGTTCTGTCCAATGCTACAGTTGTAAAGGATTTGGTCATATTGCAAAGGATTGCCTACAAAAATTCTGTAACTACTGCAAGCAGCGAGGGCATATCATCACAGCTTGTCCGATTCGACCTGAAAGGAAGCAAGGAACCGCTTATCATGCCTCTGTTGGTGCCTCTAGTTCTACTACATTGCATGTTTCAACTTCTGTTGTAAACACACTTACTCCTGAAATGGTACAACAGATGATTCTTTCTGCATTTTCTGCCTTTGGGCTCTCAAGTAATCCTAATTTTTCTTCTAAACCTTGTACCTTGATTCTGGAGCTTCTAACCATATGACCAATTCTTCTGTGTCTCTTTCCAATGTGCAAAATTATAATGGAGATTAGAAAATTCACACAGCTGATGGCAACTCTTTGTCTATCAGTGCTATTGGTGATATTTCACCTTCCTTGACTAATGTTTTTGTGTCTCCCAGTCTTTCCACAAATCTTATTTCTGTTGGCCAATTGGTTGATCATGATTATAATGTTCAATTTTCTCATTCTGGTTGTTCTTTGCAGGATCAAGTGTCCAGGAAGATAACCCTGAAGGGACCTAAAGTGGGATGACTCTTTCCGCTACACTTATCTTCTTCCACAATTTGTCTTACCTTTCCTTTACTTTTACTTTCTCTAGTCTGTATTGATGATAGACAAATAAATAAAATGTGGCATAATCATTTAGGGCACCCAAATTCTCATGTACTTAGTACCTTGTTAAAATCTGGTTCATTGGGCAACAAAGATTTTTCTGTTCCTTTTGACTGTACTACTTGCAAACTTGGCAAAAGTAAAGTTTTACCCTTTCCAAATAATGCATCTCATGCAACCCATTGTTTTGACATTATTCATAGTGATGTTTGGGGGATTTCACTTGTTGTTTCTCATGCAGGTTATAAGTATTTTGTTACTTTCATAGATGACTACAGTCGATTTACTTGGGTATACTTTCTTCGGTCTAAGGTAGAAGTTTTCTCTGTTTTTCAACGTTTTATCACACTTCTTGAGACTCAATTCTCTGCCAACATAAAAATCTTAAGATCTGATTCTGGAGGAGAATATATGTCTAATGAATTTCAAAGTTTTCTTCAAAATCAAGGGATCATATCTCAGCGTTCTTGTCCATCCACCCCACAACAAAATGATGTTGCCGAAAGAAAGAATTGTCACCTTCTCGATGTAGTAAGACCACTTTTGCTTGAGCTATCTGTTCCTCCTCGTTTTTGGTGTGAAGCACTTGCTACTGTTGTACATTTAATAAATTGGTTGCCTTCTCCTACATTACAAAATGATTCTCCTTTTTTAAAGTTGTTTGGGCATTCTCCTTCACACTCTGATCTTTGTACTTTTGGTTGTGTTTTTTTTGTGCATCTTCCTACTCATGAAAGTAACAAATTTACTGCCCAATCTGTTAAGTGTGCTTTTCTAGGATATGCTATTACTCAAAAAAGGTATGTTTGTTATGATCCACAATCCCGCCGTATTAGAATTTCCAGGAAGGTGGTTTTCTTTGAAAATCAATATTTCTTTCCATCGCTTATTGAACCACAATATTCCTCTTTATCTCTTATACCACATTTTTCAAATTCTTCAACAATTGTGGAACGGTTCAAGCCTGGTTTTGTGTATGAAAGACGTCGTCACAATGATCCTGGTCCTCTTCATGATTCTGCCCCAACACTCGATCCTGTCACTCCTGTCATACCTCTTCGCCGGTCCACTCGACCATCTAAACCCCCTGATTGGTATGGTTTTCATACACCTGTATCTCTATCATCTACCTTGTCTTCTATTTGCATTCCCTCTTGTTACACACAGGCTATGGAACATGAATGTTAGAAACAAGCAATGCAAGAAGAACTTCAAGAGAATCACACTTGGGACATTGTTTCTTGTCCTCCCGCGATCAAACCTATTGGAAGTAAATGGGTTTTCTCTATAAAGCTTCGTTCTGATGGCTCTTTGGACCGCTACAAATCTCGATTAGTAGCCCTTGGTAATAAACAAGAATATGGGGTTGATTATGAGGAGACATTTGCTCCTGTTGCTAAGATGACTACAGTTCGGACTATCCTAGCCATTGTTGCTTCTAAATCTTGGCCGCTGCATCAAATGGATGTGAAGAATGCTTTTCTTCACAGTGATCTCAAAGAAGAAATCTACATGAAGCTTCCCTCTGGTATGATTACTTCCTCTACTAATGATGTTTGTAAACTTCGACGTTCTTTGTATGGGCTTAAACAAGCTCCTCAGGCTTGGTTTAAGAAGTTTCGTACTACGCTTCTTAATTTCTCCTTCACACAAAGTCAATATGATTATTCTCTCTTCTTCCACAAGTCTCCCACGGGTATAGTTCTCATCTTGGTTTATGTGGATGATCTAATCATTACGGGAACTGATAATGGGTTGATTACTAAGCTTCAAGCTATGCTACATGCAACATTCCGCATGAAAGATCTAGGACAACTCACATATTTTTTAGGATTGGAGGTACATCATCGATCCATCGACATATTTTTAAACCAGCATAAGTACATTCAAGATTTGATCACTTTGGCTGGTTTAGAAGGAACTACTTCAGTTGATACTCCTATGGAAGTGAATGTCAAATACAGGAAAGATGATGGGGATCTTTTGGCTGATCCAACTCTCTATCGGCGTTTGGTAGGAAGTCTTATCTACCTAACGACAACTCGACCTGACATTTCGTATGCCATTCACCAAGTCAACCAGTTTATGTCTTCTCCTCGGCATCTTCATTTTGTTGTTGTTCGTCGCATTATCCGCTATCTTATGGGGTCCCCTACACGTGGGTTATTCTTTCCTCGCGGCTCACCTTTACAACTTATGGCATATAGCGATGCTGATTGGGCAGGGTGTCCAGATACACGTCGGTCTACTACAGGTTGGTGTATGTTTCTCGGAGGTGCCCTCATTTCTTGGAAATGTAAGAAGCAGGATTGTGTTTCTAAATCTTCTACTGAGGCTGAATATCGTTCCATGTCTTCTGCTTGTTCTAAAATTGTGTGGTTACACAGTCTTTTAGAGGAGCTTGGATTTTCACAACCTAAGTCTACCCCTCTTCATGCTGATAATACAAGTGCTATTCAGATTGCTGCAAATCCCGTATTTCACGAACGTACCAAGCATATTGAGGTTGATTGTCATTATATCAGGGAAGCCTTGACCAGTAAAGTCATCTCTCTTCCTTACATCTCCACAGATCTTCAAGTGGCTGATATCTTTACCAAAGCTATGACTAGATAGCGCCATCAGTTTCTTGTTGGCAAATTGTTGCTGGTTGACATACCAGCATCAATTTGAGGGGGGATGTTAATGTATATTAATGTAATTTATTACCTGTTTTAATAGGTTTATAGCTGTATTATTTTATAACTTGTACATATCCTAACCGTTAGGAAATCTCCTATAATCTCTCCCCTGTAAATCTTCTGTAATAGGAAATCTCCTATAATCCCTCCCTTTCTTGTATAACTCCATTAATCTCTCATCTCCTTGAAAGACACATGTCTTGCTGTCTACTTAAGAAAGAAAGGCCACAAAAGGCAGACAAATTTTTCCAAAACAAAAAGCTCTTGTCATATTGTAATATGTTTTCTAGTCTCTTGATATTTTGACATTCAATATTTGTATTTAAAAAATATGTTGGGGGTAGTTTTCCTTCCTTCTGCTCTGATATTGGATTTGGAAATTTCTTCAAGCCAACCAGCATGAAGGTTGCTTCTTTGTTTGCTGTAGCTCTTAGTTTTGGTTTTTCCGTAAAATTAATGGGAAAGTAATTTATTGATAATTGTTTTATTTTAAGAACCACTTAAAAAAGATTATACTTGAAAGATGAAGTCGGTAGTTTATTCTTAATTTACTCTACTAAATCTGTATTTTGTCCTTAAAGTATAATTGAACATAGTATGAACTGTTTCAGTAAAGGACAATTACTTGTAGTACAGCATTAACAGGCTACCGACAAATGCTCCTTTTTTGGCTAAAGGAGAAAGACGTGGCAATGAAATACAACAGGCTTGGGATGTATCTGCTATCAATGCTCAACCGTGTAAGATTTTTTTTTTTTCTTTTCAGAAAAATACAATTTTTTCTCTGACAACATCAAAGTCTAATTGGCTTTTGAAAGACAATCTATAAAATCAGACTTTATGCCATCAATGCATTAAGGAACTAAGAAACACTAAATTACAACATTTATCATAAAACAAAATTTGCAGCTTGAAGTGATTGAGCCTCTATACCACACCTAGCTAGTGCAAAGGATACATAATTTTAAACTAAATCTATTTGAAAATAAAATTACTCATTCTGCATCCAAGTCAGCATCACTATCAGAATATATCTCAGGAGTGGGTTCACTGCTTGTCGGTTTCTCTTCCTCTCTTCTTTTCCTCTCAGCCTCTCTCTCCCTCTCCTTGATTAGAGCCTTGGCTTGCTCAAGTCTTGAGCTGACTGCATCCCAAGACACAAGCTTATCCATGAACACTGATATATAATCATGACGCTGGTTCTGCAAAGATAACAAAGCAGTCATAGATATATTTTATCTATTGAATAGAACTATCAAAGATAGTAGTCACTATATAATGATCTGAACTACATCTCACCTGAAAGTCAATGAAGTAAGCATGCTGGAAAAAAGTGAAAGTGAAACATAATTACGAAGTCAGTGAATTATTATCAATGAAATGACATAATAGTTTTAACGGCCTCAAATCCACTAACACAAAGTAAACTTGATTAGTACCTCCCAAACATCAATGGTAAGGAGTGGCTGCAAGAAATAAAAATGAAACCTTGTCAGACATTCTAACCATGATGCTTCAGCCTTACCCTAGCACTCATGTTTGAAAACATAAAATGAATAATGGATATTATAAGTAATCCTTTACATCTTACATGATAGTAGTTCCAAACAAGGGGGTTTATAGCATTGGGAGTCTTCACCACAACTAGCTTCTTGTCCTCATCAGATTGAAGAGGGTTCACAGCATTTCCCACATCAAGTCTGCTTTCTTTATCTAAAATGGAAAGGGAAAAAGAAGGGTAAAAGCCACTTGCTAGGTTAGAAATACCAAGAAAAATAAAAAATGAATGCCAGAAAATTAGAGTATGGTCACAAGGGTATTTACTCACATGCAAGCCATGCCCATCCTGAACCAAACTGTGCTGAAGCAGCAGTCTTGAACTCATCCAGGAATTTTTCGAATGAACCAAAGTCTCTTTCAATCAGCTTTAGAAGATCCCCAGATGGCCTTCCACCACCACCAGGTTTCATGGACTCCCAGAAGAAGTCATGGTTCCATGCCTGCAATAAGTTGAACAAGATTGCTAAGCAATGGTTTAGAAACCTCAATAAGACTTTATGATTACAAGCATGCATGCCTGCGCTGCATTGTTGAAAGCTGGAAGAATGTCACCCTTATTGTACGTAATAACTATAGTGTCTTCCAGTGAATTCCCATCTAGATCTGTTCCATCAATTTGCCTGTTCAGATTATCTACATAAGTCCTGTGATGCTTCCCCCAATGGTATTGGAGTGTCTCCTGACTCATACTTGGCTCCAAAGCACTCTGAGAATTTTCATCATACAGTATAGGTAAAATATGCATTACCAGTCCAAAACATCCAAATCTCCACATGTACAAGACATACAGTAGGTCATCACAAAAACTACATCAAACTCGGTAGCATTGTTTAATAATTAGTTCGGTGTAATAGACATGTTGCATAGAAAGAAATTAAATGGCTACTTGTAATAAACTGATATCTGCCCAATAGAGTGATCAGTAATGGATGATCAAGGTAAACCAGGGAAACCTTAATTAGCTAGTCATCTGGCTCAATCAACCGAAACCCAAGTCTTCCTTTTCTACATTTCACTGATTCAGTGGGATATTAACTTAAAGAAAGAACCATTGTACATTAGAAGAAATGGCAGCAGAAGCATAAGAAAAAGTTTTAAAAAATGAGAGAAAAAAAAGTAAACAAAAATCACTAATCACTATTGAAGTACAGCAACAGAGATTCTGGCAGGGAATAACAAGTAAAAATATTAGAATAAGAAAAGAAATGGAAATAAATAACTAACAAATCATAGTGGCAAAACCTCCAATGAGCATTCAAGTTCATGATAATTATAAACCTCTGCAAAGCTACTCAGATCAAGACTGTACAGTACTAGTTGTGTAAAATAAAAATGGGGAAGTAATTACATTTAACACAGGTTCAGAAAAATCTTAGCGGTATAAACATAACCAAGAAACAGTAAGCACCAAGTAATTGACAAACTGATATTCTTGAGTTCTTCATTTCTAGAGTTCTTAACTTTCTTTCTTGATGAAAGAATACATAACAAAAAAATTCTAATATAAATTTGAAAATGATAAAGCCAAGCCAAATCTAATTTTATGGTAATTGGCATGTTTCATTTGAAGCATAGGTCCCATTAAAAATTAGACAACTTAATGGACAATTTGATTAGAAGAATGGGAGAACCACACGATCAAAGCTAGCACAATTAATTCTAATAGGTAATAAATGGAGTAATGGGCAAACTTTAGATCTTACCAAAGGATATGGTGGTGGCTTCAGCTCAAACTTTGCAGAGATTTTAGTACGTCCAGCTTTCCTTAGACATCTACTCTGCAGTAAATAAAAGGTCAAGAAAACAAGTTTATTCTTACAATTTTTTTCTTTTAAAGACAAGAAATGGTGGGAGAGGAGTAACTTAAATAGGCAAATTTTTAAACAGGACATGCTTTTCCAGCCAGTAAAATACCATAAATCACAGACATTTATGTAGACATTTGGAAACTGGATCAGAAGAAAAAATCCTTATGATAGAAGCTGGATCAGAATTATAGAGACAGTGGTCAAAATCTCCTGATTTCAGTACAATCATAGAGCTTTGAGGGTCTGCACCTCCCAATGCCCAAAGGCCCTAACTCTTCTCAATTAACAGGATACCCCCTCTCTCAATCCTTCCTCCTAATTATGCTTATTATCCAGCCCCCTAATTACAATAAACTAACTGAATCTAACAATTAAGTAACCAAGGTCCTCAACTAACATGTACCTATGAAATTACTGCTGATTTTGCATCCATAGGTTTGGAAGTTTTCCTTTTAGTTATAGACTCATTCTGGTTTCTAGATTTGAAGTGTTCTTCTCACAACATAATAATTATATGACAGAAAAGGATACTAGGCCAACAAGTGCTAACAGATTTGAGTTTTACATGAACAGATGTAGGCAAGGGATTGTAAACCACCCTCAGTGAGTAAGAAACCAACATCTATTATAGCATCACAAATTTCACATTTGCCTATGTCTAGAGACCAGAAATGAACTCGTATTTTGAAGAGGGTTTGAACAACCTTAAAACATTCTGGAAGACAATAATTGAGCAATGGTAATACCACTAGGAAAAAGATACGAATATCCTCTTTCAAATGTTGGAACCTTAACAGGTTTAAGTAAGTAATGAGAATGTCATTGTAAAGACAATGCTCTTCCGACAGCATCCCACACTAGTATATTTAAAGTATCATTACCAAACTAACTGGTAATCTTTTAAGCATTTTGTTCATGACTAAGAAGCCCAAAACAACAACAAATATCCTATTCATGACCCTTTCTCTTGTGCTCAGAAATAAAGGGTTTCAAGTTTATACTTATTTATGAGACCTCAACCAAAGGGGCCCTCTATTTAATTGGGAAAAACTGTTATTAGAATTGAATTTCAACATGAGTTCTGGTTCTTACAAACATACCACTGGTAAAAACAGCAACAGCAAAAGGCACATGACATTGTATAACAAAAATTAATTAACTTTATTCTTCTGGTTTTTTTTTTTTAAAAAAAAAATTTCTTAAAATGTTAGAATTGTGGGCTGGGTATAATGGTTGGAAAGCAAACCTCTTTCTTCAAGAATTTGAAGGTACCACAAGAGAACCCTGCTAACCAAATAAGAAACCCATGTCAGAGAGGATATGAGAGAGAGAAGAGAAGAGAGAGGAGAGAGAGGTGGAACCATGAGGGTGGCGTGGAAGAAAACAGGAAGGTGATAGAGAAGTAGAAGCGGCAGTGGATTGCGATAACAAATTCATCTATTCTGCTCTGCTTCCGAGTGAGCTGTTTCAAAAGTTTTTTGTCTCTCCTAATCTACTAGGGCGCAACACTAGTACAGCACTACACATAAGACCAGGCAGTAATGCACTACATGTAATGACTCTACAATAGTGATATTCATTTCTAGTTTTTTTTTAAGAATAAATATTTATTTTCATCCTCAAAATGTATCACATTGATAAGTTGGTCTTTGAAAAATGATAAATTTAAATTTAGTTCTTAAATATATAAAAATTATAATAGATTAGTCATGTGGTTAACTCATTTCTATTAACCTTTAACTTATGTGTCTACATAACATGTTGGTGATATGTGTCTACATAACATGTTGGTGATATCAAGGCAGCTAATGTTTATCATTCATCATCTATATGATTGTCATGTGTTATTGATGTGGCTATCATATGATATTCATGTGTCTAAAAGTTGATTTTTCAATTTAATATCTAAACTTATTAATTTACCGTCATTAAACTGAACCGTTTATTAACATTTTGGTTCATAAATTCAATCATGTTGTTATTTTGGTTTATGAAAGGACTTCCAATTTTTCGATTAAGTCTGATATTACATATAAATTATTAACATAAATATTACCATATTTTCTCACTTTTGTTCTTTATCCCTCATAATTTTCACCTTTCTTTTACCAATTTTGCCACTTAAATTGTATTATAAATAAGAAACTATTTTATGAGTGATTACATGAGAGTAGTTAACGGCTAAATTAAAATGTACCAAATACTAAAATAAATTGGCTTATAAAAATGTTTAACAATAGAAATTTCCAAATATATTTATATAATATTATAAATTGGTAAATATATTTAATAAGATATCTTTCAATTTCTGTTCTTAATTATTAATTTTAATACTTATTTTGAATCATTTTAATTGTATATAAAAAGCTTTATTTATATAATATTATAAATTGGTAAATATATTTAATAAGATATCTATTAATTTCTGTTCTTAATTATTAATTTTAACACTTATTTTGAATCATTTTAATTGTATATAAAAAGCTTTATTTATTGTTTGTTGTTTATAAAACATATCTATTATACATATATATAAAAACAGACTGTTAGCATAATTACAGAATTAGATATTATATTGTTGACATATGGCTATAGAGAGGGGCAAAATGATTGTTTCATACCACCGTAAATAGGTTCTGGAAATTTTGTACTGCTTCTCATTGGAAAGAGAGCCAGAACAAAAAGAAATTAGCAATTGCCTTTGATATGCAGCTATTGGATAAAAAATAATAAGCAGAAAAATGACCATGACCATAAGCTATAAAAAAGAAGATATTTGGAACAAATCTAAAAGGGAGCACAAAAGCATGGAAGCATAGAGTGCAACCAAGCAGACACCCATGTTCTTGGATTTTGGATTTTTCATTTGCATGAAAAAAAAAAAAAACTTTTTCGGAAACCATTTATGTTGACATTTGGGAACTAAACAAAGAAACAGAAGAATGTATAAGCATATATATTAGAGAACAACCTCTGCTTTCTTTGCACAATGAAGAGAAGGAAAAAAAAAAAGAGACAAATAAAATAAGTGATTCAGAGAGACAAATGATAAAATAAAATGGGCTTCATTACACCCTTAATGACACTTGCTAAATAAATTGGTGACTGAACATTTTTAATATATCTATTGATGATTATGAATATTGAAGAAGTTGATCGGAACAAGAATATTCAACAAAAATTATATGGCCTAAGCACACTACTACTCAAATAAAAACAGAAACAACTGTTTAAATAATTCAGTAAAACCAAACATGCTATTACTCAATTATTCTTTAAATTTAATAAGTTAGACACGTACATGCACAAATACACTCCAAACATACAAATACATTAACATCAACATTTCTTGCAAAATTATTCTAAAAATTACTTGATACCTCATGAAACATACATACAATGCAAAAGAAATATAGTTCATAAAAACAAAGATAGATAGTATATTTAGCAAACACATCATATAACAAATGATCAAGTTATTCACATTACTTTGTTTCTAACTAACTTATAACAAGTTCAAGACTCATGTACAAGCATGGCATCATTTTTGTTTTTCTTCCTTCAATCTTTACATTTCCCATACATGCATATCATAACAATCATGTGATACGAACTTTCAAAAAAATGTTATATAAAATATTTAGTGTCATTTCTCATCATTAATTAAAAAGTGTTATATAACTTTTATAAGTTGATATATTTTATTGTTTTAAATGAATTATTCATATTTATCTTATCACTTTAAATATATATTTTTAGCTTTAGTTTTCTTAATTTAAAAATATATAAATAAATAGCGTTAGTATATAACAACTAACTAACCTAAAATAAATCTGTATTTTGTAGTACTTTCTTAATAATTTTGTGATTTTCACATTTCATTTTATAATTTTGCTAATTTTTATTTTGCTATTTCCACATTTTTTATGAATTTATCATATACATGACTGTGTTTTTTCCTACTCTATATTACATTAAATTCATTTTGCTGCCAAATCATTTTATTCTTGTTATATATGTAATTTATCCCTGTTAATTTCTTAACGCCATGTTAACTCTTAGTGTGGTATTTATATTCAAGAGTAGCATTGGTGCTACAATATCCGAATAAAGTGTTTTGACTTTTATTTAACTTTATTTTTGCCTAACTTTGCTCTATTCATTTGTTTGATAGAAATGGCAAGGAATCCATATTTTATTAAGAACATTGATAACATGAAGGAGACACTTAAATTTGTTGTCAGGATTATCGATCTTTGGTCTGTCAAAACTAAAGACAAAGTTGAACAGACTGAGATGATTATAATGGATAAGAATGTTGGTATACTAATTTTACTGTCATTTCTTATCTAATTTTTAATATCAATATACATTTTCTTACTTGGTTCTTCTATTTTCATAGGCCGATAAAATACATGTCATTGTGAAGAAGGAACAATTAAACACATGGAAGTTTATGCTTAAGGAGAATCAAACTTATATGATGCATAACTTTAAAATTGTTTCTAATGAAGGACAATACAAAGTTTGTCTTCACCCTTATAAATTAGTTTTCACAACCGTCACCACTATTATTGAGCAAGAAATGGATGATATTCCTTCTTAAGTCTTATGAATTTGTTGAGTACGATATTATTGTTGGAAGTTATCAACACGATCTCTTTGGTTGGTAATCCTTTTTTTTTTACTTTACCCCATTTTTTTGTGCTTCCATTTAGTTGTAAATTACATTTTTCCCTTTGAATCTTCTAAAAATGTGCCTGTTAGTTGATTTCTGTTTTTTAAACATTATGAATAATTGATTTTTTTGGGATTGATTTTCTTGAGTAGATGTTATTGGTGTTTTGCATGAGATAACTTTCCACAAAATAAATAGTAACCCAAAAAGGATATCTTTCACCATGAAAGATCAAAGGTAATTGAACTATATTTGTGTTGCTTCTATCTTTAGTTTAACCCAATTAAGTATTCTATAATTAGTTATGTTTATTATTGGCAATTATCAAACGATTATGTGTACTCTTTGGGATGACTACTATTTACAGCTACTAAGTTATCTTAAGGAAAAAGAGTGGTTTGGTTACTGTTATAATTTTGCTAACACATGCTAAAATCAAAGACTCTCAAGGTTAATTTTTCAAATCTTGATCTCTTCCTAATTTCCTTTAATGTTATTGTTAGATTACTTAGGTACCCTTTCTAACTATTATTGTAGGAATTTACCCAACATCGATAAACAATCCATGACAAGGTTCAAAGTTTTTTTTATTAATGATTCACTACCTGGAATAGAGTCATTTAGAGAAAGGTTTAGTATAGCTAATTATTGTTGGATTATAGAACTGGTGTTAGATTACCTATTGGTGTTCCAGCACTAAACTCTTCAACAAAGGATCAAAGTCTTTCCCAATCTTCTAGATCATCTTAGTACTCAGATAAAGACAAATTCTTCTATAAAGCTGAAATCAAGAGTCTAGCTCAAGTCAATGAGGCCAGAACTGTTCGTAGTCCTTTGTGCTTCTCTTTTTTAAATAAATATGCTTATTAGATTAGGACATTCCATTCAATATTTGTTTTGGGTTTATCCATTAGTTTTCTTTTTTCTCAAAATTGTAGGATATCATATGTGCCACTATTGGGACAATTGGGAAAATAAGTGTAAACAATCAGGGGTGGTGTTACCCAGCTTGCAATAGGTGTAACAAAACTGCTCCAATCCTTGATGGCCCATTTACATGTTTGTATGGAAAATACAATGACAAAAGTCTGTTAAGGTAATTTGCTACTTACACTTGCCCATGTATTAATTTTCTTAATTTTTTTCCCATTATCATTTTCCTCTTGTATTTTTTTCCCTCTAATACATTTTGCTAATTTAAGGTTTCTCCCCTATTCTATGCAATGGATAGGTATAGGCTAGAAGTCATAGTATATCATAACAAACATAAATCTAATTTTGTTTTATAGGATCAACAATGTTTGCAACTTATAGGGAAGACTGCTCAAGAAATAATTCAAATGATGTTTGATGTAGGTCACTCAACAACATGATTACTTATTAATTCTCACTTTTGATTATGTCATGATTCACTAAATCTTATGTCTTTGAATTTGTGTGCTCAAGGGTGGTGATAAAAATGTTAATATCTTTCCATACCCACTAGATAATGTCTTGGGTCATAATCTGGCATTCAAGGTTCGGGTATAACCCAAATACAAAAATTCATCTGTACATAAAATATCTAATGACTCCACTTAATGACAGCCATTTTGGATTTCATCTCAAACCAGGAGGTATTTGAATCATTAACTCCTTATACAATTGTACTTAACCTATTTACTAATATAATGTTCTTTTCCAATCCATAATTACAAGGTACATCTAAGTCTCATCCATGACCTTCAAATGAACATGATTCTGTCAAAAATGATATGATGAGTTATCATTATTATCTATACTTATTTTTACTATGGAGTATTTATAAATACTTATTTTCATTATTATCTCATCTACACATTACTCCTTATGTTACTCCTGTGAAACGTGGTTCAGAGGAGGACCTGCCAGAAGATTACCTTTATGAAGAATTGGTAACAACTCAACAATCAACTACTAAGTGTAAGAAACAAATCAAGAAGGATTGAACTATTAAATCTATTAGTTTTTGTTTAGTAATATGGTTCTAAGTGTAGTAGTTGTCATGATTTTCTTTTGCTAACTAAGTGTTGACCCATAACAATGAAACAACCTTCACTCACACCTAATAGACACAACTAATTTAAGGTATTATTATATATAGTCTTTTATAGTTTTAAGAAATTATAATATGATATTGAAATTATTCAATCAATACAAAAATCAACATTATAATTAAATTATGTGAGGATAAGAATGTATATCCAATAATTTATTCAATCAATGTTTGTTTTATTGTTAGTGTGATAAGATGCAAAATGATACTATGAAATG
>PYAF01005754.1:433114-445078 GCA_007407185.1 Glycine tomentella
TTATAATATGATATTGAAATTATTCAATCAATACAAAAATCAACATTATAATTAAATTATGTGAGGATAAGAATGTATATCCAATAATTTATTCAATCAATGTTTGTTTTATTGTTAGTGTGATAAGATGCAAAATGATACTATGAAATGACCTTAGTGTAGGGAAGGCTACCACTGTAGTTGCTGAAATCGGAGATTACTGTGTCAATATTAGTAACATTAGTAATTTTGCAAGGTGATGGTTTAGTAGTGACACTGGGTTCTGTTATCCTATGGAGTATGAATCATGGTAGGATTTCAATTAGATGTTACAGATTTTACGAATGACCTTTTATTTTTTCTGGTCTTATGTTATTATAGGATCTGATTTCATATGTATTACAAAAAAAAATGACTATTGTTATTATATAAATAATTTTTTTTTGCAATAAGAATTCCGCACACAAGATGTTCCACAAAAGCCTACAAGCTTTCAAATGCTATATAACCTTGGTAGAGTGCATAAGCTTTTATTTACATAATCTTGATACAAGGAGGAAGAGGACCGAGTATGCTCCATGAAATAACATGATTAAATTTTAATTTATAATATAATAATATAATCATTATTTCAAAATAACATATGCAACTACTTTATTGCTCTAAAATGAAATAAACCAACACGAATCATATAAGCCCGTGCGTATGCACGGGTCCTACACTAGTTTTAAGTAAACAAATACATTTTAGAAAAAATGGTTACTGTAATATTTCTCTCTATATATACAAGTGTCGTTTCTATGTATAGTATTAACTATTGTATTCATTAAATATAATATGTAGTTAACTTCAATAATATTATTAAGGATAAATTATATTTTACATCCTTCTAAAATTATTAATATGATTTGGTTTCTTGAAATTTTTTATATTATTTTGGTCCCTTTAAAATTGAAACTTATTTTTTTAAGTTTAATTGACTAATTTCATTTGAGTGTTTGCCTATGTGGCTAACAAAAAAACACTTGACATTAGGGATGGGATGTAAATATTGTTAAGATATGATATTAATATAGATTTATGAGATATAATAATATATGATTCTATTATAATATTGTAGAGATTAATATACGATCTGTTTAAGGATTAAGACTCTTCTTGAAGTTTATGTAGAAGATGTTCTCAAATTTGATAGGTTTAGTGGGTCAATATAGTGCTCAAAAGGTGTTTGGTTTTAGTCCTCTTTGAAGACAACTTCCATCCATGGTGGTTAAGCATTGTTTTTTAGCTTTTACCATGGATGGTTAAGCATTGAGATGTTCTTTTGCTTTTGTCTTGAGTGGTCAAGTATATGTTTGGCTTTTGCTTTTGATGGTTAAACTTAATTACTTTTTTTGTCTTATGGGGGTTAAGCTTTCTTAGTGAATTTGTGCTTCTGTCAAATGGTTAAACTTTGAGGTATAGTTTCTGCTTGGTGGTTAAGCCCTTACCTTATGGCTTTAATGGTCTCAACTTCTGCCTTATATGGTGGTTAAGTTTTTGATGCTTTTTTGTTTTGTTTCAGTAATTGTCTATCTTTTGCCAATGTCATTTTTATGTCCTATTTTCTCGGCTTATGGTCTCTCTCCATTGGCTTCATCCTTGTCTTAATTGCATTGGTTTGGTCCTTCTCCTAGATGCATTGACCTTGTCTTTGTCCTAGTTGCATTGATCACATCCTTGTCCTAAATGCATTTGTTCAATGCTTTTCCTAGATGCACTGGTCTGTCTTTTGTCTCAGTTGCACTAGCCTTGTACATCTTTGTCCTAGTTGCACCGGCATTGTCCCAATCATTGACTCAATTTACAATCTTTGGGGTTCGATATGGTCAAGAATCGTCCTTTTCAGCATATGCTTACTAGTCCCATCTATTGTTGTAATAAATATAAGTTAATCCCAACTGTTATCAGTAATCTTTTGACCAGATTGAATGATAATGTTTGGTAACAAGCTAAAAACGTAGTATGCTTTAACTTGAGAGGAGTGTTGGAAGACTGAATTTGCTTGATTCAAGTCCTGTTGTGATGATATCTTAGTCTATGATGTCCTTGCATTATTGCTCCCCCGCAACATTTGAGTTAGCAGAAGAATCTTCAGTTTTTGGTGTCATACTACTCTACGCACGGGAATCCACTACCTTAGAGCATAGTTGTGAAAATTTGGTCTGATCATTGATCCAGTTTAGGTAGTGGATCAGTGGTCAAATTGGTGGGCTAGTAATTGGTCCGGTTTGGCCCTTATATATTAAAAATTCAAAATTATATATACATCTATTATATATAAGTATATAACTAACATTATTTGAGTAAAAAAAATCTATCCATACTCCAAAATTTAAATTAAAAAAAATTCAATTTTTTATTTTAAAAATTATTTTTTCAAAAAATTTTAAAATTAAAAACCTGTCGGGTTAGACGGATCCAACCGGGAACCTGACCGGGTTTGATCGGGTCAACCAAGTTAATTGCATATCTGGTCTGAAAATAGAACCGGCCCGATTAGACCACCGGGTCCCGACCAACCCGAATTGATTTTTATAACACTGCCTTAGAAATATTTTTAGTTTTTGGTTCTTCAATTATGTTCCAAGCTTAGAGTATTTTATCTATATGTCTTAGCTTAAGGGAGAATATTAAGATATGATACGATAAAGATTTAAGAGATAAAATATGATTATGTTATAATATATGATAGAAATTAAGATATTATTCTATTTATTATTTTTTGATCCACAAATGTTTGTTTTATTAGATAGGATAGACTTTTATGCTCTTCCCTTCTCACTTAATTATGATATGGTAGAGACTAAGAGATATGATATCTCATTTCAAGGAATATAGAAAACTTTTATATTATCTAGCAGGATTATATCTCTAAGATTTAGATTAGATTTTGATTAATCTTTTCTTTTTATTAGCTTATCTTTTTTTTTTTTTATATTTTATCTATATATACTTATAGTTCTGAGTCAATGAATGAAGAAGAAAAATACACATTTTTTTAGGATCACATATTTTTAGTTATGTCTTCTAATGTCAACAAATATTAAGCCAATTAATTTCTGGTTATCATATCACTTAATTAAATTTTGTTTTTATTTAATAAACAAATGTTCATGTAAAATATACGTTAGTGCCATGTAACATTGACGTATATTTTTTTCCTTTTTCCTTTTTATTTTAAATATACACAGAGTGTCTCTCTTTCTCTCGTCAAATATAAAAACAATGGTGACTCTTTTATAAATGAAAAATATTTTGAAATTCAATAACTAATTATTGTTATAACTAGAGGATAAATAAAATAGTACTAAGAAGTTTATACAAGATTGACAAAAACAACTATTATATTAATATTATATATATTTTGTCATCTATAATTAATTATATTAACATTATATCCATTTTATTGTTTATAATTAATTAGTTTTCTATTGTATATTTTTGGTAACCTAAAAAATTCCCTCATTATTTAACTGTTGAGGTGAATGATAATTTATAATAAAAATACTTATTCCATAACTTACTAGTTGCTTACTTATGAGGATGATTTTTTTTTTTTTTTCATAAAGGCCTGTATAAAAATCAAAGTAGATATAAATGTTGTTTCATAATCCCATAATTGACTGCAAACAGGTTTATGATGGCATGTGTTTATCCTCTAAATTTGGCTGTATTTTAGAGAAATGAAATGTAAAATAAAATTTCTTTAATTCATAAATCATCTTTGAGTTTAGGACACAAACAAGCTAATCAAGTCGTTTATTGTATTTTTAGGGGGTTTCGGTTTTATGCTGGTATTCAGGATTTTAAACATATGCATGATCACTTGTAGAATGTCATCCTTATTAATGAAATGATATAATCTTCTTGCAGTAAATAATAATAATAATTACATCAATAACTAACGTAATTATAGAATTTCTATATGATATCAACTCCATAAAATGAGATACTGATTGAGTCAAAGAAGCCATTAGTAATCCTTTGGATAATAAAGTGGAAACTTCTTCCTATAACATTCAAATTTCTTATACACAATTTTTTATTTTAATTCCAAAGTTACTCTTCTTCTTTTTTCTGTTTCTTTTCGTCTCATTTCTGTCTCTTCTTCATTCTTGTTCATCTTTTTCGTTTGTTTTTCTTGGCGGACCTCCTTCTTCCATGACTGACTGTGGTTTGATAGTTATTTTAACTTTGTCGTTGTCATCGTGGTGGGTGTGGAATAACAAAGATCATTCGTATAAATCATACAGATTGTTCATCTATATGAATCATACAGATTAACAATCCGTATGAATCATACGGATTATTAATTCATATGAATCATACACAACAAAAAAAAAAAAGAAGAAAGAAGAAGGAGAATGGTACATGAAAGAAGATTTTAACTAAAGGACAATTTCAGAATTATAATGTTATTGTCTAATGTATTTTATTTTTGAATGGTGTAATAAAAAAATCCCTAAGAAAGAGTTGCATTATGAACCTCACTAGTACAGAGGAAAGCAAAGGAATATGGGAAAGAGGGATCAAATTTGGAGTGCTCCTTTTTTGAGGAACGTGTTTCATTCTGTTTTTTTTTTTTTCTTTCTTTCGTGGACTTGCCCAACTTGTAAGCAAAAGCAATTTCTAATTTGCATGTCAAAGTCAAGCCACCAACAATTCCCACAATAATCACAATAAATAAATAATTAAAAAAGGGAAGCAAAAGAAAAGACAAAAACGACACCAAAAACAAATAAAACGAACGCGTTTGGACGCAGACGGTAGCAAGGAAACCCAAAGCGAAAAGCAATAGAATTCAGAGTTTCTTATCTGTATCTTTTGATTTGATAATTTCAATCTTTAATTTTTCTATATATCCATCAATCCGCAAAGTGTAAATTTCTAATCTTTAACTTATTGGGTTATTCTCTTTTCCCTCTTCGTCTCCGATCGATCCAATTCTGTTCCCATGGCTACGATCGGACACAACAATCTCAATGCCAAATTGGTGGGTCCATCATCTCTTTTTTCGATTTCCTTATGTTTTTTTTTTCTCTCAATCTTTTTCGATTCCGATGATGTTCTCACTCTGATCTTTTCGCCAGGTTCTTCTCGGGGACATGGGTGCTGGGAAATCCAGCCTCGTTTTGCGCTTTGTCAAGGGTCAATTTCTCGAATTTCAGGTTATTTTTCTAACCTTTTATTTGATTTCGTTCTTCTGATTGGGGAATTCTTCGAATTTTATTGGGTTTGTTGTGTATGATGAAAATATTGCCTGAATTTCACGTTTTTTCATCACAGACGTGTGTTGAGTTTAGCTAATTTATGCTGATTGGACTGTGAAATTGGCCGATCAGTAATGGGGTTATGTTGTTTCAAATGTCTTTTTTGTTTAAAACTATTATATAATGTGAAGAACTCGGGTTGGTCACAAAAGGGTACAACCTGATATGATCATGGAGGTTATGATGATAGTGATCAGTGAGTGTTGGTTGTTATAACTTTGGAGCTCTGAATGATGCCTAAATAGTTGCGGTGTGGCGGGGGAGATGGTATTTTTCTTCTGTTTGTAGTTGTGTGTTGATTGTTTTGGGTTTTGATTGATTGTGTCTTTTTGTGGTGACAGGAATCAACAATAGGGGCAGCGTTCTTTTCGCAGACGCTGGCAGTAAATGATGCGACAGTGAAGTTTGAGATTTGGGACACAGCAGGACAAGAGAGGTACCATAGCTTGGCTCCCATGTATTACAGAGGCGCTGCTGCTGCTATCATTGTCTATGACATCACTAGCTCGGTATGACATCTTTGCATTTGGATATTTCTGAATATCTATTTAAATGGACAATATTTGGTGTACAATTGACCATAGTAGCCAATAGTTCGCTATGGCAAAGTGGGGCTGAGGATTCCTCTTTCTCATTCTTAAGCAAGTCCCAATAGGACTTAATTGATCCATGATTTATGTTTTTTTTTTTTTTTCCTTTCCCTGAACTGCTATAAGATTCAAATAGCAGAGCATTTTTCAATAGCAGCCATTATAGCTGCAATGGTGGCTTTTCACATGCTATAGCAATTCTACAATTATATCGGTTTCAGAAACCAATTTTTACCCCTGAAACATTGTTGTTTGAGTTTTTTTTTTTTTGGGGTAAGATATTCCACAAAAAAGTGACCTGTGTTGACCTCTGCTCCTTCACACTTTACAGGAGTTTTTTTTTTTTTGTGTGTTTTATTGTTCTTTCTCTATACTTAGTTCACATTCCACTAGTTTTCATATAATTTGTTATTTTCTTTTTCTTTTGTTATGTTCTTTTTCTATTAATTTCACCATCATTTTCATTTTCTGACTTCATTATATGTTCTTAGTGCTCCTAGATTGATGGTGATCGTGTATGTAAATTGTGACATATTGTTTATCATGTTTTCTTTTGGGTTTTTGTTTTGTTTTTTTAAGTATTTATGTCTATAGTATAAACTATTTAGTTTGTATTATAAGATTATAATTATAATATTTAAAATAGCAGTCTTCCCGCCTGCTATCTTTCTATAGCGTTTGCTGCTACATGCTTATCGGAGATTGATAATTATGCCATTGACAAGCTGTTTTGACATGTTAACTTGGTTCTTCTATTTCTATTTTGTTTTGTAATTTATCTAAATTTGTAAAATGGTGATTAATTATCATGGGATATGGAAAAAATTGCAGCTTGTTTGTACTGGCTGCTTGGTCTCAAAATCATGATGGGAATGGTAAACCTTATGTTGTTGAGGTTAAGTTTGTTTTGTTGAGTTACTTGCCTAAGCAAGTGCTTCTTTGCTGCATTTCATAGGTCTAGTAAATGTATTTCTGGACTGACATTAAACTGTCTTCAATGATTTGCCTAATTTCATCATACCCTTGTGTTGCTTGAAAAATAATTATTAATGCATTGAAAACATTCTGACCAAGTGGAATATACAAATGCGTGAATTATTTAAAATGGAATAAAGGGTAACAGCAATCAGTTTGCAAATTTGACAAGTTAACTTTCTAAAAATTCCAATGCATGACCAAAATCAAACATAATTTATTATAATTGTGGGTAGTGTACTACTTTAAAGACATTATATGCTCTCCTTACCAGAGGATAACTGATTGGTCCTTTTTAACAGAAAACTTTGCACAATAAATTCCAGAGCAATTCTTGAATGCGCATGGTCTACTTATTCTAAACCATGCTATCACTTCTTGAAACTAATGAATGTGAGGAATAAGTTCATTTGAAAGAATTTGTTAAATAACCAAAATTCCCAAAAACTTAATCTCTCAAGTCAAAAGCTCATGAAATGTTTTTATATCTATTACACCACTCACACAAGTGTCTTTTGGTCCATCTTTTTAATATTAGAGGAATGAGGGTAGCAAAGATCAAACTCCTGATCACTTAGTCAAGGAACTCTGATTTCCTGTCAATAAAAACTCTCCTAGATGCTTTAGTTGTAAGATGAAGGAGCATGAATGATTTTCACACACAACAAAAGTTATCAAAGGCCTTGTGTAATTTGGCAAGGTATATATTTGTAGGTTGTGGTTTTGTATGGTGAACATTGAAATTGAACCATTCTTTGTGTAAAAATATTGAAAAATGAGTATAATGGATCAATATTGTATTGTTAATTTCTCTAAAGAAAACATCATACTTTTTGTAAAAGAGGAGTAGATGAAACTCATTCCAATTCCAAGGGTTCTTTCATTTGATTGAGTACATGCTTTTGTCTTTTGGTGGGCTGAAATCAATGCTTTTAATGTAATTGTCTATTTAATACGCTTTAATATGATTAGTTCTATCTTTCCTTCACAGGACTCCTTTACCCGAGCTAAGAAGTGGGTCCAAGAGCTTCAAAAACAAGGTATTAGCTTATTGGTTTTGAAGTTTTCTTATGGTTCTTTTTTCTGAGTCATATTAAATTATAGATTGCAAAAGGATATCAATTTACTGCAAACTTCTGGATGTGACCTATTTGTAAATTAATTTTGCCACAATCTTTAATATTTTTTTTGTGATTTTTAAGACCTCACCTGTTAAAATGACTTATATTAATCATTTAAGAAAATTATAAAGTCGTGTTTGTAATGGAATGGCAGATATATGGATGAATTATACATGATATAGTGTGAGAATGTGCGCATGAGAAGATTGTGAACAGTTAGGGAGATTCAAGATTCAAGTTCCCATTTGCAGTGAGCCAGAAACATACATTGAACTTTTAGTTTGTTTACAAGTTACCTATGAATATGATTTTTAATGGTTTGAATAAATATATATCTATATTTTTCCGTAAATATTACTAGGACACATCTATCAATGATGTACATTCTAGATCAACAGATAGATAATATAGGCGATGCTTTTGTTGAAAAATAATGTTTGGTTAGAGGGTTTTCTCTGAATTATTAAATTAAACATTGGCTACTTTTGGTTTCCCTCAAGTAATACTTTGTTTGTGGTAGTTGAAGTTGCATAACTAGATTCTTGAAATATACATGATATAGTGTGAGAATGTGCGCATCAGAAGATTGTGAACAGTTAGGGAGATTCAAGTTCCCATTTGCAGTGAGCCAGAAACATACATTGAACTTTTAGTTTGTTTAACAAGTTATCATATTCATATGGATGAATTATACATGATATAGTGTGAGAATGTGCGCATGAGAAGATTGTGAACAGTTAGGGAGATTCAAGTTCCCATCTGCAGTAAGCCAGAAACATACATTGAACTTTTAGTTTGTTTAACAAGTTATCTATGAATATGATTTTTAATGGTTTAAATAAATATATATCTATATTTTTCCATAAATATTACTAGGACACATCTATCAATGATGTACATTCTAGATCAACAGATAGATAATATAGGTGATGCTTTTGTTGAAAAATAATGTTTGGTTTGAGGGTTTTCTCTGAATTATTAAATTAATCATTGGCTACTTTTGGTTTCCTCAAGTAATGCTTTGTTTGTGGTAGTTGAAGTTGCATAACTAGATTCTTGAATTATGCTCTCAGTTTTTTTTTATCTTTATTGTTACAGGGAATCCTAATATGGTCATGGCTCTTGCTGGTAACAAAGCTGATTTGGAAGACAAGAGGAAAGTCACAGCTGAAGTAAGTATTATTGTTTTCCAACATTCCTTTTTATTCCATGTTAGTTATCAAGAATTAGAATCTCTAACAATATCATGTATTGAATGCATAAATTATAGAAAAAATAATGATGGAAGGTGTCATGGATTCTGGTCCTAAGCAATAGAAAATGTATATGTACCCATGAATTTGGCAAAGAAATTTATCACTATGCAGATCAATTGTCAGATTTTGCTAACTTATTAACAGTTCTAGTGTTTTTGAATCTTCAAAGTGTTATAGAGGAAAGTGAATCTTTCTAAAGCAAGAAGGTGGGGATAAAATTCTAGGTTTTAAACATGCTGTAATTTGCCAAAAGTATTTTTAATGCCAATGCCTCTTTGCAAAGTTCAAATTGATTAACTGTTTGTGCTTTTACCGGTTTATCTATAGTGATTTTAGCTGATAAAAAAATCTATAGTGATTTACCTTTGCAATTTCAATTTTGATACAAAAAAATACTATAATGTGTAATTTACCTTTGGAACATGTTTGAATTCTTCGGTTTTGATTGGTAGCTGGCATATGTTTGTGTAGTTTCATTTTTTTTATACAGCCAATGTTCCATATGACATGTCTTGCTCCTACCAGTTTATTAGTTTTAAATTTTAATTCATTGATGTTGCAGGAAGCACGTGTATATGCTGAAGAAAATGGTTTGTTTTTCATGGAGACCTCTGCCAAAACTGCATCCAACGTTAATGATATATTCTATGAAATAGGTTTGAGGCCCTTCCTTCTTTATTTTGTCTTAGGATTCTTAATGAGTATTTTATTTTCTTCATCTTTAAATTGAATCACTTAGAATAAAGTTAAGAGGGACATAACTTTAAAGGGAATCGAGAAACTCTCTATACCCCCACTTTACTGGCAAAGTTGCTATTATATTCACTGCTGATTGAAGTTTAAAATTCATAAAATCTGTAATTGGTGACTTGGTTATCTTGGACCCACTGATAGCATATCCAGCTCATCAAACATGCGTTAGATCTATTTATTACATGTACCCTCTGTAGGCTACATAATGTCACAACATTTTTGTCCCCTATCCTTTCTCTTCACTTTGTCATCATTACACTATTGCAACATTCTTGGACACTATTTTTCTTCAATTCCAGGTGGTATCCACTCCACTGTCCACTTCAATTTGTGGCACATGACATGTTTATTACCAAGTTAGATCCTGCTTGGATAAACTTCTCTATAAATACTTATAGGAAAAGAAAATAAGGAAATGAAATGAAATAAGCTTCTTTCATAAACTAAAATTAGCTTAAGCACAAGTTAAAACCAGCTTTTGGAGAAGCTAATATGATAGTTTATACAAATTAATTTATGCATAAGCTAATGTTAGCTTATGAGAAGAACTTATTTCTTATTTTCTTCTCTTATAAGTATTCATGGAGAAGTTCTAATTGCACTGTTTTTATGATTGTAGTAATACCCTGCATTGCTTTTAGACTGTTTCTTGTGCTGCTATATATAAACTGCTGAACCGTATTTACGTTTGGATGACTCACATTTGCTTTTGTGAACAGCCAAGAGGTTACCAAGGGCTCAGTCAGCTCAGAACCCAGCAGGAATGGTTCTTGTTGATAGACCTGCCGAAGGAACTAGGGCTGCATCATGTTGTTCATAAGTATTTGAGCTGTATTTGCACCCCCCCTCCCCCAACCCTTTTATTAATCATGTTTTCTGTGGGTTGTATGTACTACACACTTTGATGTCACTGTTATGTGGAGCTCCAACAAGTATATGGGCTGCAATTTACAAAATACAACTTCTTGATGGTGCAAAATATATCCTTTGGATGTGTACTTTGGCCCATGATTTGTTTCATTGTTTGGGTATATGAGGTGAAAAGGCATTAATGTTAAGCTTCATTCGTATGCTTCTAAACAAGATTAGTGATTCTTTGCATTCTCCCTTAATCTGAGTGTCTGTCACACACCTCTTGTTTCCCATGGAGACCTTAGTTCATAACCTAAATTAATAATGTTTTGTGTACATTAATAACAAGCCGGATTTCATATTTAAACTGCCAATATTACGAGTAAAATGTACATGGGTTGTTGAATCAAATATGTACACATCACCTCGCCAATTAGGACTTAAACTTGCAATTTCTAAATTAAAAGAGAGCCATACTATGTTCAATATTCTATCTCTATAAATATCTATATTCAGCATCTCATTAATAATTAGAAAAGAAACCCATCTTGAATAGATCACAAAACCGACGAACGTGACAAGAGAAAATGTATTTGTATAATAACAAGAAATAACTTAATTAAAGTATAGTAATAGTTTATATTATTATCAAATTATGGATTTGTAGGCAATAAAAAATTATAAATTTTGAAATAATTAATTTAAAAAATATTTTTATGTGATATTTTCTAATTGATTAGTTGAAATGCAATGGCAATGTAAATGTTTTTTTTTATATTATTATCTAATCACAAATTATTATTATTATTATTATTATTATTATATACAATAAATTTGTTAATTTTTATAATATTTATCTTAAAAATCATTGCAAAAATAGTTTCTGTCAAATAAAACATTTTACAATAATAAAGTAACCTTTCATGACAAATATTTTTTTCCTAATTGGTTGATAAAAATCTTAACACTAATAAATATTAATATTAATTAATAAAACATGAGATAAAATGAAGAAAAAAATATAATAGTACGATGAAGAAAAAATACGTACAGTTAAAATAAATTTTATAAAAATATTATAAAAGTAATAATTCATGATACAAATTAAAACGTACACATCTTTATT
>PYAF01005754.1:451709-479285 GCA_007407185.1 Glycine tomentella
ATTGCTGATGAATTAAAAATAACAAATTAAATGAGGTATATTACTAACATTAATTTTCTTTTCTGTAAAAAAAAAACATTAATTTTCTTAACTAATGGTTCATATTATTAAATGAGTTCATGCATCATAATTTTAATACATTTATTGTATACCCCAACTTTTTTTTTCAAGCTTTTTTCTCTTCTTAAAATGAGAAGTCATTAACTGGATTAAATACATTTTTTTTTTAAAAACTCAGAAAAATTAAGAAACATAATTTTTATATGATAAATAAATAAATTTTTATTTCTTATCTTACTCTCTGTTTTTCTCTCTACATTTTTTATTTACTTTCTCTCTTTCTTATTATTGGGCATTTGGTAAGGAGAAATTTTTAGTTTTTTTTTGTTAATTTTTGTTTTTATGTTTGGTATTTATTTTTAAAAATAACATTTCCGGAAAAGAAGATTTCCTGGGAATGGTTTTAGCAATGGTAAGAATCTTATTTTTTGGGTTAAATATCTTTTTTTATTACAATCAAATTATCATTTTATTCTTATTATATTATTTAATACGATAAATAATTAAAATAACTCAAAAATATCATGTAACTCTCTCATTCACAGGAAATTTATCTAAATATTACAAAATAATATTTATGACAAACCAAATCGATTTTATTCATGACAGAAATTTCGGACATAATTTTTCCCCCTATCAAGCATTTCTTATGTTTTTATATTTTATTAACTCTCTCCTCTCTCTCTTCCTTCCCCTTTATTTTTTTCTGGATCATTTTATTTTTAAGTTAAAATAAATAAAAGATACCAAACAACTTCTACCTTATTTAAATTGTTTTCAGTTTTAATTTTTAAGTAACTTTTAAACATAAAACGAAATTGAATATAGTCTTAGTCTACCCATAGTTACATTACTAAAGCAGTGCACACTTAAAGTAATCCCACCATGCTTCCTTTTCTATTTCTCCTTTAATTTCCTTATATATTTCATCATATCTTTCCTTATTTTTCTCACATATCTTTTTGGGCATTAGAAGGACTACAACAACTTGTTGTTAATTAATAAAAACTAAAATGTCTTAATGAGCACTTATCTTCTTTTTTAATATAATCTTTATTTTTTAGAAAATTCATTTTAATCTTTCTTTTAAAATTGATTCAGAATGGTCAATTAATCTATTTAAAGTTAACACCATTAATAATATTAAGATATTAGCTGCTAAAAATCTCTATAAGATGAATTTTTTTTCTTTATCTTCCTCCTTTTCATCTTCTTCCTTCTGGTTCCTCCTCTTTCTTCTTCCCCTGCAACTAAAACTATTATGCATAAGAGCAAAATTAACTCCAGCACTAAGATCCACGAACAACCTCCTTAATTAAAGCAAATACTAGTAGAACTCCCTTCTGCACAATAGCAAATCGCACCAAGTAGTCCTCCCTCCTCACAACTTAGAAGTACAATATTTCAAAACATCAATTAACCTCTCCTTGATCTTGTTAAACACTCCAAGGGATTCAAAATCCAACTCGACAATGAGTAGGCAAAATCTGCTCTTCGAACTTTCAACCACTTTCAAAGCTAAAATATACTAATTAATATAGTCTGAGTTTTTAACCACCAATATTTTTAATAATTAATAACTTCATTTTTTTTATAGATAAAAGAACTATTTAACCTATCTAAAAAATAAAAGACTAAAATGAACTTCTTAATAAAAAAAATAAAGGATAAAATTGAACTAAAATAAATAAAACAAAGAATCAAATAAGTTATTTGATCTTAATAAAACAAAACTTGAGTATAATTTTTTTTTATCATTCAATTATGAACGTTATAGAATATATAATAAATTTATTGATTTTAATAATTATTATTCTAAAAATTATAAAAATTGATTTCGGAATTCGGATTAATTGATAGTGTAAAATATTGACGTTATATATATATATATATATATATATATATATATATATATTAAACCCAATTAACAATGAGAACAAAGCATAATATATAAAAAATTTCACCTAATTCTTCAAACTTTCAATTTTGTAGTCGTCGTTCCAACCTAAAGTTTTCCAGTCTCTTTGGTCTAGTCTTGTTGAATATTATTCCTTTCCACAATTTAACAAAAATAAATTGAATTCCAAAGTTTATATATACATCAACACTTCCCGGAAATTGTCGTGATCATGAAATTGCAAATGCAGAACAGCGAGTGGGTCTCTTGAAAATTGAACAATTCTTTAACTTTTGCTCTTTTCTCGTTGAATTTCGATTATGACTATTCGTGATTCTAGGCAAAACCCCTTAATGCATGAAAATTCTCTTCGTCTTGGTCTGCTTAATGGACAGTATCTAAGCAGGACATAAGGAAACTATAGGAATTAGAAAGCTATATGTCTAGCATTTTAAAAAAGAATTGGGTACATGTATTATCAAGTAATGGTGGTTAATCCTAATTAAGTTGAGGAAAATTGTTTGTAATTTCCAAAATCTAGAAGGTGGGCAAATTTTTCCATGAAATTAATGTTAGAGTCCTTTCTTTTGTTTGCTTTCTCTTTACTTATTCCTTTACGTTGTTTCTTTTCTTTCCTTTTCCTATCATGTTACTTTGTTTTTCTTCCCTTTTCCACTACCCTTTTATTACTTCATTTCACCTAATCTTATTTTTATTCGTTTGGTGGCAGCAGGTTTTTGTACTATAAAAAAAATATTCTAATGCTTTTTTCTCTTAAAAGAAAACGTATATTGAATTTAATTATTTGTAGCACAAGTTTGAGCCTCATGTGATGAGAGTGATACCATGAAATATTCAAGTGGAAATTGATTCCACACATAAATGATACCATATGATCAACAAAAATTGATTCAATTGATAAGAAATAAATTCATATCTCAAGATTTGGGCTCAATTCCTGCTATTCATGTGAATATCTTGTTAGTGGATAATAGTTAAGTATGTTTGTAAGCATTTTTTGAATATTGAGATCTGTCATAACCCTGATCAAACCCTAAAACTTAATCCGGCCATCTAAACTTTTAGTAATAAAAAAATGATCAAATATGAATATCCCTATGAAAAAAGGGTTTAAATTCTGGACGCAATATAGGATGCACCAACTTAGGCTTTGTTTGGGTGAGGAATTTTGGAGGGGAAGGGAGAGAAGGGAAAAGTTTAGGTAGAGACATCTCCTTGTTTGGGAGTTTTAATTTTTGAGGGAAAGGATTTGAGGATTTTCAAAACTCTTATGAAATCCTCCAAAGCCTTAAAATTGTTGTCCCCCTATTTGGGGGATTTTTAAAAGGAAAAGTAACTAAAATTATTATCTTGTACAAGTCAGTGTTAATAAAATTACTATTCTACCCTAATCAGTGTAAAATATAGAATGTATTAATTTCTTAAATAAGGAAAAAATTATAAAAATTTCTTATTAACTCTCCATTTCCCTCTCTTAATATATTTTTAACTCCCAAATAAGGAGAAAGAAACTTCCCTCATTTTTTTCCCTTTCCTTCCCCTCCCTTCCCCTTGAATCTCTTTCCTTCCCTTCCCCTCCTAACTCCCAAACAAAGCCTTAGTGTACCGAACCAATCCATCAGTTGTATGAGTCGTTACATATATTGTACATTGATATATATATTTTTAGTTTCTGAATTTTGGAGAGGATTCAATTTTGATCTCTCAAAATCTTTTAAAAAATTTGTCTCCTCAAATTTACTGTTTTGGGGCAAATATAAATATATATATATATATATATATATGTGTGTGTGTGTGTGTGTGTGAGAGAGAGAGAGAGAGATAAATCTAATCCTGGCACAAAGTAAAGTTGTGTCTCAGTGACTTGTTGGTCATGAATTTGAATTTAGAAACAATCTTTTTACATATATAGAACCAAAATCTAATGTGATAGTACCTAACCGAAAATATAATACTCTGATAAAAATGCATAGTCATTAAGTTAATCCCTACCTAATGTTGTCATAATAGAAATTTCAGAGCAACATTTATTAGTCAATATTATGTTTGTTTTTTTTATTTTTTTAAATGCTTATTGTAATATTATGCTTGCAACTATTAAAAAAAATGAAGATTAACGATAATGAATGAAAGTTAGGATGAATAGATTTGTCACACTTTTTCACTTTCTAGAAACTAAAATTTGAATTTTCAATTTTTGAAGATAAATTTATTAGTGTTCTCTACATTTAGAGATAAAAGTGACTATTTACCCTAATCTATATCAAACTTATCACTATAGCTTTTATCTAATTAAAGTTAAACTATTAATGTAAATATTATAAACTTATACTAATTAATAGGTTGGTCCCTAAATGTTTACCAATAATTTTAAGTTAACTCTCTGAACTTCTTTTTATTTTCAATGGAGTCCTTAAAATTGTATTTATCTTTTAATTAGGTCTCTATTAAGTACAACATATATCTAATTAAAAATAAATACAAATTCAAAAATCCAATTAAAAAATAAATACAACATGAATTTATTTAAAAAATTTAAAGAACTAATTAAAAAATTATCGATCTTTACATGCCAATATTTTTATCTCTGTTAGCCAATATTCTGACGTTCTAAACTTAGTATTCTTACGCTCTTCAACTTGTTTAATTAGAATATGTAGGGATAAGAACATTGGCTTGTCGACAGAGATTCATAATTTTTTTTAAATAAGTTCATGAAGTATTTGACGTCTTAAATAGTTTCCTGAACTTTTTTCTTTGTTTCAATTGAGTCTCAAAACTTGTATTTGTTTTTTAAGGTAGTTTCATTTCCCTGTGTAAAAAAAATTAGTTTAAAAAACAGAAAATATTATTCATAACAAATTAGATATTTAAACATTTACGAACAAAGAGGGGGAAAATTTTGATCCCCTTTAATAGATTTCTAAACATGTGTCTATGATGCAATCGAGGGTACACATTGAGAATATTTTATTTAGGAGCCAAGAATAATCATACAAGAGAAATTGACATAATATTGTAACCCAAAATTTTAAGAGGTTTATGAGTTTTTTTCTCACTTATATGATGTTTAACTTTTTTATTATTATCCAATGTTGGACTTCACACCTGTACTCCAACAATCTCTCTCATATGTGAGTCTCTTCCACTTGGTAGCCTCCCCCTCCAGCGAAAACTATTTTCATCCACAAATATTTCATTGTGGCCCTTAGAGCTTAATTATAGTTGTTTTGGCTTTGCCTAGCCTTTACTGTCAAAAATGCTTTAATACCTTGCATCGTCGCAACACTTGAGAAACTTGCTATCTGGCCTCCATGCATGGACCCATCCCACTAGAAAGACTTTCAATACAAAAAATTCTCATGTCCATGGATCCCACTAACTCCATCTTACTCGTCTGAGTCGATCACCAAGTCGAACAATCAACTCTGATACCAATTATTATGTAACTGAGGGAGGTAAACACCGGGAAGATTTTACCCATGAGCCATGAACAACCATATAAGAGAACTTGACACCACACTTCAACTCAAAATTTTAAGGCTCGGATTTATGAGTCTTTTGCTCACTTATATATAAGTTGAACCATCGGCTTTGATACCAATTATTATGCAACCAAGGGAGGTAAGCACCAAGGAGATTTTACTCATGAGTCATGAACAACCACATAAAAGAACTTGACACTACATTTTAACTCAAAATCTTAAGACTCAAATTTATGAATATTTTTCTCACTTATATAATATTCAACTTTTTCACTGCTACTCAATATGAGAACATCATCACACACTTATACTTCCAGAGTCTATGATGAAACCCACAAAATTTTCAAGTCTTTACTGTTAGAGAAAGGCTTATATAAGCATATTTTAAAAGTGTTTGATAAATTCCATTTTTTTTTTTTTGTTAAAAAGTCTTACTACACACTAGTACTTAATAAGAAAAGACAAAATAAACAAATATTTTGAGATGTCTTTAGGCTTTCTTCGTCTTATTAAATTTCTTTTTTCACTTTTTAGATGTATTAAATAAATCTTACTATTATACATAACTTATCTTTACCTCTTACAATTAAGTAATATTATTCTGTTAGACTATATTTCGATTCACGAATCCACGTGGAAAATCATATCAAATACCTACAGATAAATGAGTCTAAAGCAAACATGCACTTAATATCTCTCTTAAATTTTTTACACATCTTAAATGAAATCGTCATTGTATATTGCTTTATTTTTTCATGTCATTCATAAATATATTTTATTTGAACTGTTCTAATATATAAATGTTACATATGGAACCCTACACATATGTCAAGTACCCGTGCTTAAATAACCACTTAATACTTAAAAAGCTTATGTTCAAACGGTTGCAATTAAATAGACACCATTCATATTTCTTAATAAGTTAAGCACCCAACAAGCAACTGCAATGGAGACATGCCCTTTGAACTTTGAAGTCATTAATAGCTATACGTCAACAAATAACATCAAAAGGTTAATGGGTCCACAAATTTTCGACCAAGCAAATCAATCTGACAAGATGTGAATAATTCAATAATTCGGGCCTCAAAAAGTTGAATCATTATTTCACCTAGTGTTAACATTTTGTGATTTTAAGTTTCAGCATTGTGTCCTCTAAAAAAAAAGTGTCAGCATTGCATGTCTGAATAAAGAAGCAGAAAAAGATATAAAAGAAATGGCCAAGAAGCAATCCACATGGTACCCCACTTTCTCCATGTGTTCTTTGTATCTCAGTGCGTTTTCCAGGAAGAAGAATTCTTAAACAAACTCAGCACAATTTTTATAATTAATTAAAATATAGTAATAAAACCTATAAAATTATGTTGGAACACATAATAAGGAAACATTTTAGTTTCATTGTTTTTTTCTCGGTATTATTTGACATGAAATATTATTAATTTTATCCATTTTATTAAAAAAATTAACTGACTATTTTTACTATAATTTTTTTTCCTAATTATGTTTTTTACAAACAAAAAACTTTTTAAGATATCCAAATTCCCTTATACCAACAAAGAAGATGTTGCTTATTAGTTTCATTGGTTACATAAAACTAAAAAACCTTATTTAGTGTTTTATTGTTTTAATTAACACAAGTTTGGGAGAAAAAATCTAGCTCTCTCCATATCACAAGAAAAGAATACACTTTTTTTTAGTTTTTAGTTTTTCCTTTTAGACATGGACAGTATGCATTAGTTGAAACACAAACATCTCTTTTAAAATACACAAACTTTTTTTCAATAAGTTTTCGCTCTCTAGAGATATTTTCACATTCGTACTGTACCACTGTTCATACTTGGGCCCTCGATCGAACGTGCTCTACACGCACAAAACGACGAAATGGTGGATAAAGAATTTAAAAATATTTCTCAACAAACTTGAGTTTGGACTGTACTCAAAACATCATTTATAGGCAAATTTTCTTTTTTGTGGCCTTGGGCACGAATCACGATACACAACATATATATCTGGTTTTTTTACTTTAGGTCAAGATTTGATGATGACCCTTTTGAAATATTGATTGTTGCATAAAATTGGCGCTTTGAATGTTAACTTCCAATTCCCATTACCGTTGGGTACTTTTTTCCCCAGACCACACACTGTACTTCGTAATACAGGTACATATTCAAAACAGGTTGATCAAACTGAAATAATATAATATTATTTGACAATATTACTGTTGTGAATAATATGCTTTAATCATGTTCTGATTTTTATTTATGCCATTAAATGATATTTTGTGGCTTTACATTACTCCTTTTGTCAAATTTATATACATGTATACATCAATAATATATAAGCGTCTAGTTCTGTTATAAAAAGAAATTCTTATAAATTATAATTAATTTATATAAATTAGAAATAACCTTTTGGATAAGTTAAAATTATTTAGCTCATCAGAAAAAGTAAATTTAACTCGAACATGAATTAATTTTTAAATTGTGTTATGTAAAAATTTGTTCATATAAAAGCTATATGACCTACATGTGATTGTGGTTTATTTTTTTCATTATTACTGGTATATCGCCTATACGTGACTGTAACTGCTGTCTCGTTATGTTATTATTGGGGGCTGAGACATTTTACATACGCTGTGCCATACCAGTCGTGGAGAGAACACAATGACACTATCTATCTTGAACAACCAACAAGATTTATCATAATTGTTGACTAAGTGTATGAAAAAAAAAACTTTATTGAAGAGGTAATATACTTTGATGATTTCTAAGTCTCAATTGTTAGTCTCATACTTTTTACTACAAAAGTACCTTATTTTCACACAAATAAAAAAAATCTATCTTGAACAAATTCTAAGCCACTAGAACTTCAACAACCTTCAAGGACAATATTTTTTTTTTCTATTGAAAACAATAAAAAAAAAATTGAAGTATATATCATGTTCAATACTGTCCAAATCAGAAGTATGAACTCTCTGAATTCAAATTATTATGAACTGTGATATGATCATTTAATTAATGCCCAATGTTGTAGTTATTATATACATGTCAATGTCAGTGTTGTTAGTAGGAGATTAGAAATCGTCATTGGACAATGTCCCATGTATCTTGAGATGATGACTTGAAATTCGTGATTCCTATTGTGCTCTTGACTTTGGCCAACTATAATTCACATCTTTCATACTGATCTTAGTTACCGTGTACTTAGACCATCTCTAATGTCAGATGTTTAGCGGGTTTATAAAGATAAAAAATTATTTCTTAAAAAAAATTATACATTGGAGAATATCTAAGTGGCATAAGAGTTCTTTCACAAAAAATTTGGGATTCTAATATAAGAAACTATTTCTAGAGTTTCTTATTTTTCAAACATCAACAATCAAGGAGATTTTTTTGGAGTTTTTTACAATTTTTTGTATTAGAGCAAAATTTGATTAGAGTTCTTGTGAATGACATGACAATGTAGGGACCATAAAAAGATGAATAAATGACTCTAAAAAATACATATAAGCATTCTCCATTGAAAGTGTTCTTATGTTGTAAGTAATAATCTATTTGAATTTTTTTTTTTTTACACCAGAGTCATAATAAATTTATAGCGATGATAATTATAATGTGCAAACATCATGTGAGTGTACTAATTATCATAATTTGAACTATTTAAAGGAAAATATTTTTTAGAACGTTTCTTACATATTAAAATATACATAAGGGGTACCTACATTAACGATTTAACGTATTAAAAACAATGAGTATAACATACACTGAAATGAAATTTTACCAATAACGTCCAACAAACAGTTGATAACTGACATTTCTATACAAATGCCCCTTGTTAACTATCTTTTATCAATAAATAAAAAAATGTACTTTTTAAACCCAGAATTAACATAACAACAAGTAAAATTAAGTTTAACACCTACTTTAACAATGATTTTTTTTAACTATGTTAAATATATGTGATATTGTAAGACTCAAATTTAAGATATGACATAACTAAGTTAAATTCATAAAATTTAAGTTTTATAAATTATTATTAAAGGTGAAATTTTATACTATTTAACAATTGTACTAATTAATTAATCCTATATTTTCATATAAAACAAATTAATCTCAATACATAATTTTTAAGAGAAAAAAAATGGATGGAGAAGGCCTGCACTTGCCTCTTTGTAACCGTCCTAAAGCTAATTAAGCTTAAACAAAAGAATTAGCGTGTATTTAGTTCAATTTATTATAATAATTATTTAGTTTTGTAAAAAAAAATTTTATTTGGTATATCTAAACATTACAATCCTTTCGTAAGAGTATTGCCTTAAAAAGAGTACATCTAAAAAAAATGACTATTTCGTAAATGCAAGGCTAAAAGACTTTATTGATACTTTTTTTTAGAACCACATGTATCAATGGGAGACAATCTTATTCTAATAAGATAAGATTATTATAAGTGATAAAGTTATTCTCTAAAGATTTAATGTCAATTGATTCCCATTCTTAATGATAAGTACACATAAATTATTGTAAATTATTTTACTCTTAAATTTAATTTATGCAAATAAAAAAAATTGTGTGTTCGTTCGAGTCAGGCTGCAGGCTACCATATCAACATTTTGGTTAAAAGAATTGCAAACTAAAAGATAATCTATTACATATTTATTTATGTTGTACATTTTTATTTACATTTATTCATGGTGCATCTTACAATTAAAATTACTGTATTTAATGAGGCATAATAAACTTTAAAGTTTCTTTAAAAAAAATATATACTTTGAAGTTTTTTACACGAAGGTGACAATGAAATGCTTAACTTGACTCTCTGGTGCATTTGGCGGAGGAGACATGAGAAGATTTGGGAAAATGTTGATCCTCAACCTCGAATTCAGTTTCACAAACTAAGCAATATTATCATGAATGGTTCTTTGTTAGACTAGACACTGCCACTTCTCCAGGGATGCGTCAGAATGTTATTTCACAATGGGAAAAGCCTAGTCAGGATTTCCTTAAGTGTAACATAGATGCAGCGATCTTCAACGACCAGAATTGGCAGTTCAGAATTTCATGCTATTTTATCTAAATGTAAATCTGTCATTTGTAATTTTTCCAATTTCTATTCTAAGTTTTGTAAGAAGATAGACTAATTAAGTTGTTCATAGTTAGGACATCTTGATTTCATGTTAGTGTCCAATTCTCTGATCGTATTCTTCTTTGTATCTATCCGTTAATTCAGAATGAAATGAAGTAAGCTTTGTTCTTTTGAAAAGAAAAAATTATTAAGTTTAATCTTTTTTTTTTTTAAAAAATCGAAATTGGCCTAGTCTTTTCTTGTCCGTAGTATATTGGTTACTTCATTGATCCACTGACCTATATTGGGCCAAGATGGGTTGATCAATTAACAGCCCGTTCAAATGGGGTAAAGTGAAACAACAGGGTGTCCACATCCCCTAGAGAAAACAACAGCAAATATAAGTCTGTTAGATGGAGAATTTCTGGAAAAAAAAAATAAATTACGTACTCTATTATTCTGAGGCTCCACTCTATGCCGCTATGCACAGGTAAGGAAAGAGATATTGTGTGCAGCCTTACTCTTGCATACGTAAAAAAATTATTTCCGGATTTGAACCCATAATCAACAAGTCACCAAAATACAACTTTACCAGAACTCGCCCTCTAGATGGAAAATTTCTACACAATCAAAATTCTCCCTAAAATCAGAATAACACAACCTCATGAAGGTTTAGGCCATTGTATCCTGCACTCTCACTATTGCATCCTGTACCTCTCATTGCATTTTGGAAAGCTATTCCAGAATGTAAATTTAAATTCTAAAATGAACTTTCGAATGTGATGAGAGCTGCAAGATACAATAGTGAGAGTGCTGGAAATAAATGCCAAAGGCTTATCAGCACATAAATGAGAGCAACACAAACATAAAGCAGCAAAATTACAGAACAGAAAAAAGGATTGATCCCACGGTCTAAAGAAAGTGCTTGATGGTCACATAGGTCTAAATACAAATGATAAAATATAACAATGTCTCAGCGAATAAGGGATTCAAAAAGTTCTTCTAGAAGAACATATAGATACTACTTCCACATATAATAATTGTTTACCAAGCAAAATGTGAAAATTAAAACTTGATTTAGAGGGTTAACTTTTCCATCTCTGCTATGGGCAGATTCAGCTCTAATTCTCCATCAGTGTTGTCTCTCTTTGCATTGTGAGGCAGAGAAGTAGTAGTTGAAGAAAAGAATGAGCAGCAACTGAAGTTTATGCCTGGATAAGAGTAGTTGCAGATTGATTCCATAGTTCCTGTGTCAAAGTTGTAAGCAACAACAGTTCCTGGAAGCTGTAAATATATGATCTGTGCTTCTTCACTGTAGGCAATAGGTGCAACCTTGTAAGGCTCCCAATCAAAGAAGCTGCCAAAAAAGTTTTTGTTCTTAGGCATAAGCACTTCATGCATGACACTATGGACTAGTTTCCATGGAAACCTTTTGTAATCACAATAATTGAAGAATCCAAGATGGTCTTGCTCATTGAGGAGATTCCAAATGTGAAAGCCGTCGAAATCGGAGTAGCAATAGTACACCTTGCCTCCCGATTCGCACAAGCAACGGCGGTAAGGCAGTGTTGATTGCCAAGACCAACCCTCAAAGTAGTTTGGTAGTTCATATAGTTCACATTGGCTTCCTTGGACTTGATACACAAACAAATATCCATCTATTTCCCAATGAATCGCGCCATTCGCGTAAAGAGGAGGTGTTCCAAGTTCTTGGAACTCAAGTTCTGGAAAAGAAGGGGCAGCAGCTAAATTGATGGGGTAGTGGCACCTCCATTGGCCAGTGTCAGAAGAGAAAACATGCAGTTTTAGTCCATTGGAATTTGAGGACCCTGCTTCAACAAGAACAACATCAAAAACTTGGTCTCCATCATAGGCCAATCCAACTCTAACAACACTCCCTTGGATACTAGTTTGAGGGATCATGATATTGTGCTTGGTGAGGGGATTGAACACATGGTAACAGGATTTGTCACCACTAAAACCAGACATGAGAATCAAGCCGTCGCAAAATGCAAGGGTCTGCACAAAATTTTCAGTAGAGAAGCTGAGGGAATGGTCAAAGGAAGCCCCTCTTTCACTCTCAACGTCCATGAAAGCAAACTGAGATGACCCGTTTTCAAACTTATAGTGGCAAACAATACCAATACTAGTAGTATCTAGTGAGGTTGCGCCAAAAGTTTCGCAATTTTCAGTTTCCATACTCAGTTTTCAGTTCCACCACTTTTCTTCTCAAGAACCTGTGAACAAAAAAATGAATCTGATTAGTAGGGACTTGACTTTAGGCTAAGACGGTTAATTTTTCTAAGTGAAGGCTTCTAGGAAGGAGGGATCATTCATCATGATTGGTTCAAAATTGGGTTGACTTATTATTGACTTTGTAATTTGTATAGTATTTCAGAAGTTCAAAAGAAATTTCTTGTGGCCTTTCTTGGAAGCAGCTTTCCCTAAAGTTACAACGGAAACGAATAATTAAAGTCTCTAGAATTTAGCTCCAGCCAAGAAATGTCAAATTAAACGAAGTTTTCTATGTGAAGGGTTTCACACTTTGTATTCATTACCAGGAAACAGAGGAGTAGAAAACAAAAGGTAAAAAAAATGCAAAGATAATCACTTTCTTATTTAACTCAAACTATCTTGACATATATTCTTGAAATTAGAACAAAGACAAGAAAAACTGAACAAAAAGAGGAATGATTGTAGTCTGAGAATGTCATTAGAAAACATCCGAACTAGAAGAAGAAGAAGAAGAAAATCCTAAACAGAAAGAAAGTAGAAACATGGTGAATGGGAAAAAGAAATTAGTACACAAAAATTATAACAATACCAGAAAATGAAAACCCCAGATGAAAAAGTAACCAAACAGAACTAAAAGAAGAAAAATACCTTGACTTGCTGCCTAGAATGTGAAGACCAGTGAATTTAATTTCACAGGAATTACTGAAATATATTACTGAAGATCACTTCTTGTATTTCATTAAGCAGAGATAACAAAAACACGGATAAAGGCTTGTATCAATCAAAACAACAAAAGCAAAAAAGAAAGAAAAAAGATTAGAGAATCTAAGAACAGAAGCTGATCACTGTTTGAACTTTTATCCTCCTTGCCTGCCAAGTAATCTCTGATTTTTCTATTGTTGACTATGTGGTCAACCACATCCAATTGGTCCACCCTCAAAAAAATGCACTGTATTAGAATTAACACCATCCCTTGCTCTTTTTTTTTCACCTTAATATATTCCTTTTTGTGAAAAGGCATAAGTGGGGACGAAAGGAGCAGCGGTGGCAACAAAAAATGGAAATGATTGTTTAATCAATCGCAAAATGAGAACCTTTTGGTGTTCTTGAATTTAACAAGTGAGCCCCTTTTTTTAACAAATATAGATATATGGAATTAAATCCTTTCTATGAAGCATGAAGGGAGAAGCGATCACATACCTAGGAGTTGAAGGGGGTTGTGCTGATCCTCCAATAGTGATCTTCAATATTTGGTAACACTCAATTCAGCTTTGGTAGTACAAAAAGTTGGGTAGGTTTTTATAGCCCCATTTGCATTTACCTTTGAGTTCTAACTAGGATTGATAATGAGACGAGATAGTCACGGCGGACACGGATAATAGTCTTTTTATATCTATTCGTAAAGTTCTAATTAGGGTTGACAACGAGACGAGATGGGTCGGGCGGGCATGAATAATAGTCTTTTTATACCTATTCATACTTATACGGGCATCAGATTACATTAGTATATACAATTTTTTACATATTTGTAGGTAGTCATGGGTATTTACTGAAATGTAGAATTTTATTTTTTTTTTAAAATAAAATAAATATTTTAAAAAATATTTATAATAAATAAATAATTTTGTAACATATCTTTTTTATTAAAAATAATTTTGAATATATTTACATTAAAAATAAATTGCCAACAAAGGTTAGTTTAGTTGGTATGCACCATCCACATATCCTACAAATTGTCAATATGAAAACTTTATTGGTGGATCATATGTAAGTATCTTGACCAACAAGGTCCAGCACAATTGATAGATGATTGAATTTCTTACGCATACTGATAGGAGTTCGATTCTTTAGCCTTACGTATGGAGAATACTTTATTAGGAGAGTTAAAACCCACTTTGTTACTCTTTATACCTCAAGGATTAGTCTTATAATTTTCAAGTCTAGAAATACCTTGCTTCTAACAACAACAAAAAAACTATAAGTATTATTTAAACTTTGAGATATGTTCCAACTTTAATGAGCCACAAATTCCAACTCACCTAAACTTTTTATCTATCAAAAGAGTATTAAAAAAATTAAAGCAATTTATTTTATATATAATTGAGGATATTTAAATAATTCTAAAGTGTAGATATCCACGGCCACGGGTATTTAATAAAGGAGTATCCTTTCAATCTATAGCAAGTTTTACGTGCAAGTATCTACATACATACAGATTTTTTGCCATCCCTTATTTCAATTTGTACAACAAGCCTTGCTGAACAAATGAATACTCTGTCCTATTATGTACAGTCCAAAATAGTAAAATGACAAGTGACCACTTCATAAATGACAATGTATACGTAGCCACCCTCCATGTCAGCATTGCCTCATTAATAGGCGCTTATTCAGCCTCCAGATGCCAGCCCGGACACAATGTCCGGGTTCCTTGTCAACATCGCTACAGGAGCATGGACGTCGACCCTCTATAGTAGCACAGACATCAGCAATATTCTCTTCTTATTAATTGCCTATCTATATGCCAGGATATTCAAATAGGTGTAATCACCTTATCCTATCATATAATATCTCAACAAGTTATCTACTAATTGTTACTTATCTATAAGTTACAATATATCAATAAGGTACGTATTATCTCCTATTCAAATTAAGATAACTACCTGCTATTATCTGTTACTATTATCTTCTCAACAGATTATCTATAAGCAATGGCCCAAGGCCACTCCACGCTATAAATACAACCCTTTAGGTTCTCTCTACTCACTTCATACACATCCTACACACACCATATTCATTCGGTATTCACATAGAATACCTTTTTCTCATATACACTTGAATGAATTACTCAAGTCTCTCATTCTCTATACTTTAGGCCGAGTCTTCACACTTGGTCAACCTTACAAATTTAATATACTTACTTGAGCGTCAGAGTGTTTTTCCTTTGTTTTGCAGGTCCCTCCTCTAAGCAAAGCCTACCCTTACTCCGGCGCCACGGAATTTGGAGTCCACCAAGGCCACATCAAGCCCACATGTGGAATTTCCAGATTTTGGTAAGAACATTTGGCACCCACCGTGGGGCTTAGGTAAAACTTACCCTGCGGCCTCGCATCCCAGAAAATCACCAACATTCCTCCATGGTCAGTACACGCTCCAGCATTAGACGCGACACTCTTGTCGATGCGTCTAACCTTCCACAAACTACCATGACGAATGCCGACACCATACTGCAACTCCAGAACCGCATGGCAGAGATGGAACGCAAACACCAAGAAGAAATTCAAAGATTGAAAACTGATCGTGATGAAGCCCAAGCGAAACATCCTCGGGAAGACGAACACACTCACACTACCAGAGAAGAACAAACACAAGGCGAGTCACATCCTCAACAACCCTCGCAACCTCGACAAACTATCGACCCTCCAGGTATTCGCTGTTTAATGCAGAGATATCGAAGGGAAAGACACAACACTCGCCGCAATCCGCTTGTTGACTGTATCATGGAAGTCGACATCCCTTTCGGTTGGAAACCTCTGCACTTAGAGAGGTATGACGGAACCACCGATCCGGACGAACATCTCGATGCCTTCTTTTCACAGGCAAATCTCTACACCAATAATGACGCCATATTATGTCGCGTATTCCCTACATCTGTAAAGGGGGCTGCGCTAACATGGTATGGTGATCTCCCCAAACAATCCATCGACAACTTCGACACCCTTGTCGAAAAGTTCAGTGCCCAGTATGCCACCAGCCAGACTCATAAGTTGACATCTGCTGCACTGGCGACACTGCGCCAAGCCGATAATGAACCTATTCGCAAGTTCATGGAACGGTTTTCGCATGTTGCCTCTCAGATCAAAAATCTCAATCCTGAGGTAGCGCTACATTCCATGATGCTAGCCTTACGACCTGGTAAATTCGTGGATAGTCTATGCAAGAAATCTCCTTCTAGCATGGACAAAATACGCGAAAGAGCCAAATGTTATATTCAGATGGAAGAAATGTCAAAATTCCGCAATGAAGTTCGACAAGTAGGACAAAAGCGCGAGAAACACGAAGCATCCGTCGACCCCTGGAGGAATAATAAGAAGCATACATATAAGCCACAGCTTATCCCTAAAGGACCCAGGTTCGAGAGATACACTCCCCTGACGGTCAATCAAGCTATGATCATGGATGAAGCATTCAATACTGAAGTCCAGGTAACATTACCCGCTCCTTCAAAAATGGGAGGACACCTTAACAAGTATTGCAGGTATCATCGTGGCACTGGTCATAGTACGGAGGATTGCGTTGCCTTAAAGGATAAGATCGAAGAACTTATCCAAGTAGGGCACTTATCAAGGTTTGTAAAAAGACCTGATAATCTCCCTCCAGCACATAGACAATAGGAGAGACGAGAAGATCGCTTTAGGAACAACAACAGGCGTAGAGACGATGTAGAAGACAGATGGAGGCAAAGACCACCACAACCTGGACGCGAACATCAACCTCCTCGTCAACCCCCTCGTCAACAAGGAGAAGATCACAATCAACACATTCGCGGTGTAATCCACACCATCGCAGGGGCTTCTCCTATGGAGGATCGTCCAGTCAATCTCGTAAAAGGCACCTGCACTCCATCAGAGATATTGACATCAATTCCGTCAATAATCTTCCGATGCGGAGTTTGTCTCCTATTACTTTTACGAACGCTGACTTTGAAGGGATCAACCCCGTCCATCAAGATGACCCTATGGTTGTGTCCCTCATTATTGCCAACTTCAAGGTGACAAAGGTGCTCATTGACCAGGGCAGCTTAGCTGATGTTTTATACTTGAAGACCTTTCAGAAGCTGGAAATTTTATCATTAGCCATGCAGCCTTGTTCAGAACCTCTCCTAGGTCTTGCAGGAGAGAGAGTCGACACCCTGGGATATGTCGACCTAATGACCACCTTCGGTCAAGGTCTGTTATCCAGAAGTTTCACAATCAGGTACAACATTGTAGATGCCGATACATCTTATCTTGTCCTGATAAGTAGGAAGACATTAAACGAGTTAGGGGCTATCGTCTCTACCCCCCACTTAAAGATTAAATTTCCTACTGTAACGAGAGAAATCGTCACCGTAAAGGCAGACCAAAAGCAAGCCAGACAGTGCTACGTCGAAAGCCTTAAAGTGGCACCATATCCTCCCAACAGACAGCCGGTCATACATCGTACCACTCCGGGGGATACCACCCAGGTAATGAATATCGATAGAAATTTTATTCCTTCTGCACTGACAGTATTTGTATCTCGCAATGATCAAGCCTTCGATGTGGATCCACACGATGACAATATCGACAAAAAGACCAAAATCAATCGAAGAGCTAGTTAAAATGCAACTCGGGCCCAAACCCGAACAATGTACGCAGCTTAACAAAGGGCTCACCAGCCATGAATACAGACATATAGCTGATGTGCTCCATAAAAACGCATCACTATTCGCTTGGCAACCATCTGACATGCCTGGCATTGACCCTAGTGTCATATGTCACAAGCTAGCAATATGTCCACAGGCCAAGCCCATTGCACAGAAAAAGCGAAACATGGGAGAAGAACGGTGAAAGGCGGTCAAAGAAGAAATTGACAAATTGCTCAAGGCCAACTTCATCAGAGAAGTCAGATATTCCACATGGCTCGCCAATGTTGTCATGGTTAAAAAAGCCAGCAGCAAATGACGCATGTGCACAGACTTTACAAATCTCAGCAAAGCATGTCCCAAAGACGCGTACCCATTACCTAACATTGACAGACTTGTCGATGGGGCGTCTGGGTTCTACATCCTAAGCTTCCTGAACACATATTCTGGTTATAATAAAATCAGAATGCATGCTCCAGATGAAGAGAAGACTGCCTTCATCACTGAAGACACCAACTACCGTTACAAGGTCCTGCCATTTGGTCTCAAAAATGCAGGGGCCACATACCAGCGACTGATGGACCATGTTTTCAGAAAGCAGATCGGACATAACGTCGAAGTTTATGTGGACGATATGGTTATCAAATCTTAGAGCGTAGCCCAACATGTAGCGGATCTGGAAGAGGTATTCGAGGAGATTCGGAAATATAACATGTGCCTCAATCCTGAGAAGTGCACATTCGGAGTGGGTGGTGGCAAATTCTTCGGCTTCATGATTACACACCGAGGTATTGAAGCCAACCCGGACAAATGCTCAGCCATATTACAAATGCGTATCCCGACTAGTGTCAATGAAGTTCAAAAGCTGAATGGAAGACTAGCTGCGCTGTCCCGATTCCTCCCGAAGCTCGCAGAGAAAGCAAAACCCTTTTATAGGCTGCTCGCCAAGACAACGCCATTCCTCTGGGATGACACCTATGAACAGGCTTTCATGACGTTCAAAAAGACAATTGTTGCACCACTTGTCTTGAGTCGACCTCGGCAGGATGCACCATTACTCTTATACCTCTCCACAACAGACGACACCATCAGCTCAGCACTTATCCAAGAAGAAGAGAAGCACCAACTCCCTATTTATTTCACCAGCCGCATGCTACATGATGCCGAGAAGCGCTATCAAATGATCGAGAAGATAACTTTGGCATTGGTCACCTCAGCCAGACGCCTTCGACAATACTTTCAAAGTCACTAGGTAATAGTTAAAACTAATTATCCTATTAAATAGGTACTGAGGAAACCAGAACTGGCAGGCCGAATGGTGGCATGGTCAGTCGAACTGTCAGAATTTGACATTCGATATGAACCATGCGGTCCCATAAAGGCGCAATTCATGGCAGACTTCCTAGTGGAATTTGCCAGGAAAGAAGAATCCACCCCAGACTGGTGGAACCTTTACGTGGATGGAGCATCCAATGTACAGGGAAGCGAAGCAGGCATCATACTTGAAGGGCCTAGCAACATCTCGCTGGAACAAGCCCTTAAGCTCAACTTCAAGGCTTCCAACAACCAAGCCGAGTACGTCCTCCAGTATTATCATCTGGCTAAAACACTTATTGATAGCTTCGAGTGTTTTGAGATGTATCACATACCTCGAGAGAATAACACCCGGGCAGACTTGTTGTCCAAGTTGGCCAGCACCAAGAAGACCGAGCATCTCAAGACAATCATCCAGGAAACACTCCAGACACCCACCATTGACACCTCAGTGGTAATGGTCGTTGAAATACAGGAGTCCACTTGGATGACCCCTTATAGAGACTTTCTCCTAAGGGGAATACTTCTAACAGATGAAAATGAGGCCCGACGACTGAAGCGGAAAGCTAGCTACTATGTCATCATTGACAATGAGTTATTCAAAAGAGGGTTGACAACATCTCTACTCAAGTGTCTAGACAGATCTCAGACCGACTATGTCTTGAGAGAACTTCATGAAGGAATATGCGGACTTCATATAGGGGGGACAATCCTTAGCCACCAATGTAGTACGGGCAGGATACTACTGGCCAACACTCAGGACAGACGCTTTCAACTTTTCACGCAGGTGCAAAAGGTGTCAAGAATTTACGGATATCCCACGTATTCCCCCTGATAACCTTCATACCATCTCTTCTCATTGGCCCTTTGTTATGTGGGGCATGGACATCTTGGGACCATCTCCTAAAGCTCCCGCGATGGTCAAGTTTTTGCTAGTGGCCATTGACTACTTCACTAAGTGGATCGAGGCAAAGCCACTTCGAGAGATAACTGCTAGTGAGGTGGAAAGCTTCACTTGGAAAAAATTTTATATGCAGGTATGGTCTACCCTACGCTATCATCACTGACAACGGAACACACTTAAAGCACAGACCTATGAAGATTTCCTCACAAGACTAGGTATCAAATACTTGGTCACTTCTGTTGAACACCCCTAGACTAATGGTCAAGCAGAAGCGGCAAATATAGTTATTCTTAAAGCCCTTCGCACTAGACTTGACAAGTCCAAAGGGCTCTGGAGGGAGGAACTACCCAACATACTCTGGGCATATCACTGTACGCCTCAAAGCACTACAAAGGAAACTCCTTTTCACTTGACATATGGTACTGACGCCATGATCCCTGTCGAGTTAGGAGAACCTCAATTAGAATGATGCTTTTTCAGGAACAATGCAACGAGGACAACATGAGGGTTGAGTTGGAAACCAACGAAGAACTTCGAGTCATAGCCAGAGTTAAAGAGGAAGCGGCCAAGCTTAGCATGACACGAAGATATAACTCTAAAGTGAAGCCCCGAACTTTCCAGCCAGGCGACCTAGTCTGGCGTGTCCGAGGGGAAGCTAGAAAGGATCCCCATGTAGGCAAGCTATCAAATTGGGAAGGCCCGTTCAGAGTTGTTACCAGCCTGGACAACGACGCCTACAAATTGCAGGAACTCAGTGGTAAAGACATTCCAAGAACTTGGAATGGCACTCACGTGAAGTTTTATTTCAGCTAAGAAGCTCAAGACCGGATGGTGTACTCTTTTTCCTATTTCAAGTCTTTTTTTCCCACTGGGTTTTTGCTTGAAAAGGTTTTAATGAGGCACATCCGAGGAATAAACAGAGGAAATATATGTATTAAAGACTATATTAATAAAACATATATCTCTTATTTTTTACTTATGTCAATATTTCAGGATGTTTGACGATATTATTGCCTGAGTATTCTCTTAGGTCCAGCCTCGACAAAAACCCAAGACCATGTCTTCGTAACTTGATCAGGGTCCATCCTTGGCAAGTTTTATTAAAATCCAGGGCGGACGCGTCCTGGTACTCTCCAAAGGTTCATAAAATCCTAGGGCCTCCCTAGTTGGACCTCCAGCAAAATCCAAGGTAGCCCCTTGGTCGGACGCAAGTTCTTAAAATCCATAAACCGGTGAACCTCGATAAAAACCCAGGGTCAACCCCTGGTACTCTCCAAAGGTTCGTAAAATCCTGGGGCCTTCCTAGGTGGACCTCCAGCAAAATTCAAGGCACCCCCTTGGTCGAACATACAGTCAGTAATCCCGATTTCCCGATTGACTATAAAATTTCAAGGTCTGCCTTGATCCGAGGTCCACCTCGGTGATCCGACCAAACTACGCAGAATCGTCAAGGTTCGTAAGGCTAGAGCATTGGTCGGCTTAAAATTTCAAGGTTCATCCTTGGTTTGGGGTCCGCCTCGGTGATCCGATCAAACTACGTAGAACCGTCAAGGTTCGTAAGACTAGAGCGTTGTCTGGCATAAAATTCCAAGGTCCATCCTTGGTCCGGGGTCTGCCTCGGTGATCCGACCAAACTACGCAGAACTGTCAAGGTTCGTAAGACTAGAGAGTTGGTCGGCCTAAAAATCCAAGGTCTACCTTGGTCCAGGGTCCATCCTCGGTATACAGTCAATAATCCCAACCACCTGGTTGACTATACAAAGCTCCAAAGAAACAACCCTCGAAGGAAGACCCGAGATTCATTCTTGGAAGAAGGTCCAGCTTCCCAGTCGACCTTAAAAATTTTGAGGTTCTCTCTCGGTAGAAGACCCAAGGTCCACCTTGGTAGAAGGTCCGTAATCCCATATAATTGGTTGGCCTTGAATCCATCTCGACAATCCAGGAATCCGTTCTTGGTCATTTTCAGGTTTATAAAATCCGAGCTAAGGTAGACTGTCAAGGTTCATAAACCCTAAGGAGCTCCGATCAACCTCTAAAAATCCAGGGTGGACGCACCACTGGTATGCTCTCAAGCAAATTCAAGACCGTGTCTTGATGAATCCTGACAAAACCCAGCATGGACAACTCCACTAGTATCAGACTTGACAAACATAAGGTACAACTATGTCTACCCTCAGCATATGTTATCGTTGTCATATCTCTCCCTTGCAGGAATATACATTCTCAGGAACATAAAAGATCAAGATATATACCTGGCATAAAGACCAAGACCTATCCTGGGTCTCTTAAAAACCAAGCAAGCTTTCTTGGTATCAATCTACAATATGGAATCCTAATGCAGAAAACCATACCATTGATCTGTATGGTTATCAGCAACTCTTGATAACCTGTAACTCTCAAAACTCGAGATTAATTTGCGGTCAACCTCGTTTTCATCAACTTATCTATTAAGGAAAAACGAGGTACTAAATGCTTTATTACGATGATTTCAGTGCTCACGACTTCTATTGATGCAGGAATATGAGCCACAAAGAAACATTTTTAGCATGCAAGCGTCCAAGTTCATATTCTTGGAACTCTAACTCCTATGGAACCCCGACATACAATACCATAAGATATTTATGTTTTGCAGGAATAATTTTATTTTGCAAGATAATTGTCTAAAAACTACCCTCGACATATCACCATCACTTGGTGCATATGGTGGGAACCTTGACAAAAAGTATATCTTCAACAATACAAATTCAAGAAATAATCTTGAAGTCCATGGTTAACCCTCGACAATTCTAAAAGTCTAAGATGCATTCTTAGCATGCATTGGAATCGGGAGCCTCAACAAGCAAGACTACAAGCATAGTCATTTGTAAACACAGGAAACTGATAACAGTTCAAAGATCAAGCTTGACGGTACAAATACGAGTAATCTTTTTGACAGTTCGATAGTTCTCAAGCCTCAGCAAATAGTTTGGGATGTTTTCAATCACAGAATCTCAAGATTGAATAACATACAGTCAAGCAAATTATAGAGTTGCCAACACAAGCAAACAGTGGAAGAAATTATACAAGTAAAGATGACACAGAAGAATCAAAGCAAAAGGAGCATACTTTTATTAATTTGTTTAAAGCTTTACAAAAGTTTTCACAACTGAAAAGTAGAAACAACGAAGAAAAGCATGAATAAAAAGCAGCCTAGACGTCAGCTGCATCACTGGCTGACTCCTCAGCAGAGCCAATCTCCTCCTCATCAACCAAGGCACCATCTTTGACATCTTTAAAAAGGTCAAATCGACTCAAGTCAAGGTCCTTGGCAAGTAGGCCAGCCTGACGCACAGCTTTGAAAAAACCTTTTTCATGTTACTCCACTACTTCTCGCCTCAACAACTCAGCTCCCCATCCAGCTCCTTATTGACAGCCTTTTCAGTAGAAAGTTCGATTTGAGCTTCCCTCAGCTTCTCTCTTTTAGTTGCCAATTCATCCTCAGCCTTCTTCAGTTTCTCTCTTTCAGCTGCTAACTCATTCTCAGACTTCTTCAGCTTCTCTCTCTTGGTTGCCAATTCATCTTTCAACTCGGCCACTTCCTTCGTAGCCTCAACAATAACAGCTTTGCCGCGAACAACCAGCTCATCATCGTCAAGCCGAGTTCGCAATAGCTTGGACAAAGCCATACTAGTCTTAACAGATAATTAATGGTTAGACTTCACCACCTCAGCTAACGCTATTGTAGACCTGTACAACCTATTGCGCTCTAATTGCAGGGCACCTCGAACAACACCTTTTAGTTTGTTATGCTCTTGCTCCAAAGAGGATGCCTTGCTCATGGTTTCTTGATGCATTTGCCGATACTCTTCAATAATAGCAAGACTCCTATGTAGAAGAAGTCTAACAGTATCAAGTGAACGATGAGTACCTGCAGATCGGATCAAGTTCCTGTCAAAAGGAAAAGATGGCCTTCTCTCAAATTTATGCCCAACGCTCCACAAAGACTCGACATCTCTTGGAGCACTGAAAAATTCCAAGGGAGTGGAAGAGCGTGTAACGGGTGGTGGCATGGCTGATGAAGAAGGTGAGGAAGTGGCAAGAGCAGGAGAAGATGGCTGAGAGGAAGGAGGAGTTGGAGCAACAACAGTAAAAGGATAGGAGGAGAAGCAGCAACATAGGTTGGAGCCCGAACAGGTGTAGAAACCTGAGCAGACACCAGAACCCGGACAGATATTGGAGCTTGAGGAGGGGCAGAAGACTAAATACTTGCTGGAATCTGGAGAGGTGTCGGATTCTAAATGGTTGAAGGAGCTCGGACAAGAGGAGGAGAAGTAGGAAGAAGCCCGACAGCCTCCCTCATGGCACGTAAACTACGAGGGTGATGAGTTGCCCGAGACTTCTTGCGCCCAGATGTCCCAGTACCCTCATCTCTTTTTCTTTTTCTGATTCAGACAAAGAAAGGCCAGGGAAAGCAGCAGCAACTTTAGCAGGGCTAACTTGGACAGTGGGTCGACCACCTTCTTCAATTAAAGGGGGAATGGGGGCAGGTACAGTGTCACTACCCATATTCTTCACCAGAGGCCTCCACTGAAAGTCCCCCATGATAGCTAAAAATAAAAATATAGATGTCAAGGTCTATGTATCCGAGAGCAAAGAAAGAGTAAAAGAGAATTACCATCCAAAGCAACGGCAGGATCATCAGATGAGGAAAGTGACAAAATGGCACGAGCATCAAGAGAGGCTGGTAATAACTCTATAATTGCTCTGTCCAACCTCTCCGTCAAGGTGAAACAATCTTCATCAACAGACCGAAACCTAGTGGGATCAGATTGCCAATAAAAAGGAAAACGAGGGGTTCCATCTTGGTTATGCATAAGAGGCACACCGTCCACCACCTTGTTACTCTCGCGAATTTTGAAGAAACGATCCTTAAAATGACGGAATACATTGGTATCTACCTCGAAAAGTTTCTTGGAAACACTGGTCAAGGAGACCCAACCAATTTTCCTAGACAACTTAGTTTGGAAATAAAAAAGAAAGACATGAGTACTTGGACGAATATTCAAATGAGAGCATAAAACTTCTAAGGCCAACACCACAGCCCAACTATTGGGGTGGAGTTGTGAAGGGGCGACATTCAAAAAATCCAGCAAAGCACACTAGAAAGGAGAGAAGGGTAGCAAAAGTCGCAAAACCTCGAAGAGGCAACGATGCATAAAAAAGAAGGGCGGGGCCCTGGGCGTCGCCCTCATGAAAGGAAAATCATCTTCCTTGCAAGCCTCGACAATCAGCTTACGAGAATATTCAGAAGCAGATAGAGGGATTTGTCTACACATAGCATTGACAATAGCAGGAGTAGTGAGAGAAGACTTATATTTTAAAACATCTTCCCTCACCCACTCAAACCCAGCCATAGCAGTAGCATGGGTAGGTAATCCCGCACTATGACTACGACGTACAGGAGGAGAGATCCTCAAACCCCTCACATTGAGATTTTCCCCTCTTTCAACAACAGAAGAAGGAGGAAGAATGGTAAGTGATAAGGGTTCACTAACCCTAGGAGCAGCAGAAGTCTGTGCTGGCTGAGTGGGGCGAGAAGTCCCTTCGCCAGTCTGACGGGAGCGAGTTCTTCACCTAGAAGAAAGGGACCCTTCAAAAGTTCCTCCATGGATATCCTCCTCAGAGGAATCTCCAATGGAGATCACATCGCGCATAATGCGCTGCTCAACAGAGCCACCAGAGTCGCTACCCCCCCATACCCAAGGCAGAATCTGAAATGGGCGACTCAGACATTTTCAGAAACAAGAAAGTTTCACAGTTTGGGAAGAAGAAGATTGAAGAAGGAGTTCAGAGAGCAAGTGTTGATTTGAGGGGGAGCTGTATGAAGGTTACTTGAAGAATCAAGCAATGAGAGGACTTGGATGTTTTGGCTTTCAACATGGTTCAAGCTTTGAAGAATGAAGTGTGTGATTAAATGTAAAAGGATTGAAAGCATTTTGATGATCCAAGCTGTGCATACATATCATTCATACACATCTTAAAGCATTGCATCATATAGAACTTTAAGTAATTGATTTGGAACTTAAAGAAAAAAAACTAAGTATTTTGGAAAAATAGACTAAGTCTGGTTTAATCGATTAAAGCATTGAAAGAATCAATTATTTTGTTCATAAGGCTTTCTGGAAAATCATCATGAACACTTTAATCGATTACTCCATCAGATTAATCGATTATATGAATCTTAGCATGCTTAGATATTGACTTTGTGACTGGTTTAATCGATTACCATGTAGCTGTAATCGATTACATGCTTATTTGGAAAATACAGTCATGTTGCATTAATCGATTACCACTTCTTGTAATCGATTACCTAGTTCATTTCATGTTTTGCATTCACGCTGACTTAATCGATTACCAATAATTGTAATCGATTATATTACATACATGATTTTTTACATGGTCTGGATTAATCGATTACCATGAAATGTAATCAATTATTTTACTTAAACAGGATTTTTTGCTAAGTCTGATTTAATCGATTACGCGTCGGGTTAATCGATTATTTAACCCGTTGCATGAAAACAAGAAGTCACCAAGATCATTTTAATCGATTACAGGAGCCCGAGGAGTGCTTTTAATCGATTAAATCAGTTACGAAAATCAGTATAAATTGAACCCATGCCTTCTATGATTGAGGAATTTAACCAGAACTAAAATTTTCGTATTCTAAGCATTGTTAGAGCTTTCTAAGGATTCACAAAGGCATTCTCTTGGGTTCATTGAGTCTTGCTTCTATTAATTCATTCATGGGTCACTAAGGTGCTAGTGAAGCAAGCTATTCTTTCACAAAGGCTAAGGAAAGTTGTTCTGCATAATTGGTTTGCATTCAACCTGAGATTTTCATTCATATGCATTTCATTCTTGGATCATCAGGTGAATTCTTTCCTTACTCTTTGTGGGTGTAAAAGTTTTCTGTTGAAATCTTTGTATTTGTGGTTCTATTGTAAGTGATTTTTCTTTCAAGGGGAGATAGTGTTTCTCCAAGTGGAGATAGGGTTTCTCCAAGGACAACTGAGTAGTGTTCTCAGTGTGGGTGTGGCTTCTAAGGATCTAATAGGGTTTTAGATCTCTGAACTTCATCTAGGGTTGATGAAGAGAAGCTTGTAAATACTTGTAAGAACAATATTTGCAATAGTGGAACTCTACTCTAGAGTTGAGTAGAAGAAACTGGATGTAGCCT
>PYAF01005754.1:479385-494098 GCA_007407185.1 Glycine tomentella
CATGTGTGTTCTTGTGGCATAACAAGTCTTGGATTAATCTTGGATAAAGATTCTTGTTTGGTTTTGTGATAAAGATCCAAAGGGCAATAAAACTCTGATTTGAAACTCTGATTTTCATCAAAGAAATTTTTAATTTACCAAGACTAACCAATTCACCCCCCCTCTTGGTTAAGTGTGAAGTGTTCCTTATTTTTCACAACAAGGACGCAGGTGGAGATGGCAATGGCAGAATCACTACTATTTAAAGCAAAGGGAAGCCCGACGGTTACTTGGGCGGGAGAATGAAACATCTCCTAGAAGCACACGTCGCGACTAAACCGTTACTACCTCCACTACCGAACGATTCCACCCACTACGCACAATCCCAATAAAACGTGGCCTCTCCTGGAGTGACACGTGTGCGCGAGTAAAGAGCGAGGGCATCACACGACTGCCAATATTTTTGAGGGGATTGAGCACATTTTCAAAGACCACATCAGACAGTCATAAATTGGCAGAAAATCATCATCATCCACGTCTCATCTATCTGCCCAAGTCAGGCTTATCCAATAAAGTCAAAAAGAACACTTTGAGAAGTCCAAGTATCCTCTCCATAGACTCTATTGTCCACGTACAGGCTCAGAAATCCAAAATAAAAAATCAAAGTTTTGGTCGACCTTTGAGGACATCAACCTCGACACTTCATGTCTACCCTTGAGGGCTGACAGTTTTACTATGACACCGGACACATTGCTTTCGTGTTCTTTCACCCTCTTTCGCCCATAAATTGGCTCAGAGGCTGGGGGGCTTATGTACAGTCCAAAATAGTAAAATGACACGTGGCCACTTCATAAATGACAATGTAGACGTGGCCACCCTCCATGTCAGCATTGCCTCATTAATAGACTCTTATTCAGCCTCCAGATGCCAGCCCGGACACAATGTCCGGATTCCTTGTCAACACCGCTACAAGAGCACGGACGTCGATCCTCTACAGGAGCACGGACATCAACAATATTCTCTTCTTATTAATTGTCTATCTATATGCCAGGATATTCAAATAGGTGTAATCACCTTATCCTATCATATAATATCTCAACAAGTTATCTACTAATTGTTACTTATCTATAAGTAACAATATATCAATAAGGTACACATTATCTCCTATTCAAATTAAGATAATTGCCTGCTATTATCTATTACCATTATCTTCTCAACAGATTATCTATAAGCAATGGCCCAAGGCCCACTCTACGCTATAAAGACAACCCTCCAGGTTTTCTCTACTCACTCCATACACATCCTACACACACCATATTCATTCGGTATTCACACAGAATACCTCTTTCTTATATACACTTGAATGAATTACTCAAGTCTCTCATTCTCTATACTTTAGGTCGAGTCTTCACATTTGGTCAACCTTACAAATTTAATGTACTTACTTGAGCGTCAGAGTGTTTTTCCTTTGTTTTGCAGGTCTCTCCTCTAAGGAAAGCCTACCCTTACTCCGGCGCCACAGAATTTGGAGTCCACCAAGGCCACATTAAGCCCACATGTGGAATTTCCAGATTTTGGTAATAACATATTATATATATATATATATATATATATATATATATTAGAATAATTATTTAGAATAAAAGTATTTTTATAAAAAAAAATTCAATGAAAATAATTTAAGACATTTTTTCAACAAAATATTTCTAGAGTTTTTTTAATTTTCTATTTCTTTCAATCTATTATTTTATTTTTATTTTTTAAACTAAATTATAATATTTTTAATGCCTTTTATTTTTTAATTTCTATAATATTATTTTATTATATTTCATTATTATAACATCAATTTATTATGACGTGTAATTTTTTATTGTTTAATTTCCTTTTTATGATATAAGTTTTTTACTATTTTAGATCTTAAGCTATTATATTATTATTGTAGTAATATTTTTTTTCTGAAAACTTTGCCGCTTTGTTGACTATCTGTTGCGGCTGTTTGCTGTCTTGGATTTCCTATGATTCATCATCTAGGACCTGCTTTGGATAAACTTCTCTAATAAGTACTTATAAAAGAAGAAATTAAGAAGGAAAAATGAAATAAACTTCTTTCATAATGTTAAATCAGATTTTTAAAGAGTTAATATGTGAGAATTTATACAAATTAGCCTATTAAATAGGGGCCCAAGTAGTAGTGAACATGAAATAGTTGGTTCGGAGTGGTGGTTTGTTGTGAATTAGATTGTGTGGTAATATCTGGGACAAGCACTTTCTCCTATAAATAGTTGGTTCAGAGTGGTGGTTTGTTGTGAATTAGATTGTGTAGTAATATCTAGGACAAGCACTTTCTCCGATTTTGGTTCTAAAAAATGATTGGTTGCTTAAATATCTAGAGCAGTAGATATGTAGTTATCTTTTATTTGTTAATCCAGATGGTCAGTGATAGAGAATTGACTGGTAAACTTTGCTTCTTTGTCACGAGGCCATATTTAGAGCAGACAAGAAACTTGAATTTCTTTTTTATTTTTAATAAATCATTGTTTAATTAAGTGTTTTAAAAACTGGACCAACTCGGCCGTGTTGGATATAGGGGGAGCATCATGAAGAATGAAAGACTTTGATTCAAGAAATGGTTTTGAGCTTTCAACATGCTTGGATGTCTTGAAGTTGTTTAATTGTTTTATGTGTAAGAGAAAGGCTAATCTGATGATCCATGCACTGCATACACTCATGCATTCATAAACTTAAATGGTTTTCATAAAAAAATAACAAAGCTTTTATATTTTGGTTAAGGTTTTAATCTGATTGAAAGGTTTTTGGAAAAATGCTATTTTCACTGGTTTAATCAATTATCTTACTGATATAATCGATTATTTTGTTCTTCGTTCAATTTAGAAAATCTTTTATGAACATTGTAATCGATTACCCATCAGAATAATCGATTATTTGATCTTTGATTGAAAATAAACTGTTTTGTTAAAGGCTTTAATTTATTACGTACTTAGTGTAATCGGTTACATAGTTAAAAGATTATTTTAAGCCTTGCTGTGATAATCGATTACCATTATCAGTAATCGATTACATAGTTCACTTGGAAAATGTCCGCTTTCTGATTTAATCGATTACCAAAATTCGTAATCGATTACACAATTCATTTTGTAAAACATAGCCTTCTGTCTTAATCGATTACAGCTCGGATTAATTGATTATTTTGCTCGTTGCTGAAACCCAGAAAGTTTCTTTAACATTTTAATTGATTATGTGATAACTTAATCGATTACATAAGGATTTTAATCAATTATTAGGTGGGTTTAATCGGTTACAGTTAGTTACAAATTCTTTTATAAATAGGTTTGAAGGCTTGGCTTGTGAAACAACTTGACCACTTCGTATTTCTGAGTATACACAAGCCTTTTAAAGCATTTTTAAGTGATTTTCACAGTGTTTTTACTTCTTGCTTCATTCAAAACATAAATGGGTCTTTGAATGATTCTTGAGCAAGATTCTTTTCAAGGTTAAGGAAAAACATGTTCTGATTTAATTTGCTTCTCAACCTTATTTGGTAATTCATGTGCATAACATTCATTGGATCATCAAGTTGTCTCTCTCCTTAATCTTTGTGTGTAAATTTGTTTTTAAATTTCTGTTATAATTGGCTATTGTAAAGTGGGTTTTTCTTGCTTGGTTCTAGAGAAGGGTTCTCTAGCTCAAGAACAGAGTAGTGTTCTCTGGTTCTTGCACCTTAGAATTCTAATAGGGTTTTAGATTTCTATTCTTTATCTAGTGTTGATAAAGGGGAGAGATTTTGTAAGAGCTTGTAAGAACATAATTCATAATAGTGGAACTCTAATTCAGGGTGAATTAGACAAAACTAGATGTAGCTTCAGTTGTGAAGTGAACCAGTATAAATTACTTGTGTCTTTGATTCTATTTCTCTATCACTCATCTTGTTCATTGGTCATTGATTATTTGATTCATGTTCATTGTTCAACAAGTTCAGTTTTGATCTATTGATTTCTTGGGTTGAGTTATTTGATTGAGTAAAAAGATTTATTGGTTTTGAAAGTGATAAAGATCTTGAACTCTGATTTGAATTAATTTTAAAATGCCTAGAATTTAACCAATTCACCCCCCTCTTGGTTATTGTGAGTATTCCTATTATTTTCAGGCCGGTTGGACCGTGCCCCGGTGACTGGACCGGGTCGAGTCTACAAATGGATCAGTCATGATTTCGACCTGGTGTAACGCGGTGCTACCCTGCCGGGTCCATGGTCCAACCACTGACTCGACGAACCGTATCGGGTCGCTATTTGAAAATAAAACGTCTTCATCCGCCGCTTCCGCTTCTCCCTCCGATCACTCGCGTCGCGTCGTTTTCCTAGGGTGTGTGGGGTTTTATCTGTTCGCCGATGGTGGTGGTGGATTGGGGGGGGCAACGAAGATTTTTGTTTTTTGCGAGGGTAGGTGCTGTCACGATTTTGTGTGGGTGGGTGGGTTTGGGGGGGGGGGTTGCAGATCGAGGCTTTTGGGGGGGTTTTTTAAATGGTTTTTTTTAACAAAGTGTTTGAAACTTTGAATTTTAAATTAATCGACTACTTTTTAAGCCTTATGCTCTGTCAATAATAAATAAGTGGTGTATGTAGGAGTTAATTTTTCTTTCTTTTTTAGACATATAAAATCTGTTTTCAAGATACTCATAAATTATTAATAATGTTAATATAGAATAAAAGTAAATTGAGTGCAAGTATGTCTATAATATAGAGATGAGATCATAATCTTACTATAGTTTCCCTTGACTAAAAATGGATTATTGGGTGGAAATTAACATTCTATAATTTTGTATTGATGATTTTGTTTCTTAAACTTAAGCTTATTTAGTTTATCATTAAAATTTTAAAATTTTTAGTTACAGACCGGGTCATGCGGGTCAATCAGTGACCCACCGGTTCAACCACTCATATAGTGACTCAGTGCCTTGACTGGATTAGTCACTGGTTCGGTTTTTAAAACTATGATTTTATTTATCAACTAATTTTGTTTCCTGTGGGCATCTTTAAAGTTTTGATGCTGTTTTAGTTGTATGATTTTCTATCTAATGTTTCACTTCTCATTAAATTGTGGATGTAAGTTTAGATTTATATATCTGGGTTTAAATTGGGTGGCAGTTTTGTTTCATGGAATCAAGTCCTCAAATTCTTTTACTTTTTTATGGTTATTGCTAATATGTTGTTCTAACAAGAACATTCACCCTTTGTGTTATTTGGAAATTTTCTTGGCATTTGTTGTTTTCATATTTTTTGTTCTTACTATATTTTTCTTTCTATAATATAATTCCTTGTTTTTACATTTAAGTGTTTAACTTTTGTCAGGTAGACTCATTGCTGGATAGTGTAAAATGGGATACCAAAGGTTTGGTTGTGGTAATAGCTCAGAACGTTGACACAGGGGCCATATTAATGCAAGGTTTTGCCAACAGAGAAGCAATAGCTACAACCATGTCATCTCAAAGGCTGCATTCTATAGCCGATCACGATATACGTTGTGGACCAAAGGAGAAACCTCTAATAATTTTATCAATGTTCATGATGTCTTTGTTAATTGTGATCGTGATTCTGTAAGCACTTCCTTTTTTTTCTCATTGAATTATTTAATTTTTTCCTTTTTGCTTTTGGAATGACAAGGTATGTTGATTACTTTTCTCTCTGTTAACTACTCTTCTCAGATATTATACCTGGGAAAACCTTATGGGCCATACAGTGGCAGAAACATGCTATTATACATCAATTTTTGACTTGTTAAAGCTGCAAGAGGTAACTTCAATCAATTATGAACATATTATTGCATTTCTTTCATGTAGAGAAAGTTCAGCACTATTCAGACTGGTTTGGGTTATCTATTACAGGTTGAAGAAAATAAATCGGCATTAACCTCTTTGTATGCATTAGAGCCAACAATCTCGCAACACATTAGAGCCAACAATCTCGCAACACAAAGAAGAGTTAATAGGAGAAAATGAAAAGTCTTCATGGACAAAGCGATTATTGCTGAATGATAAGTTGTTATGCCCTAAAATCAGGTTGTGTATATGTAATGCTATTATGTTGCGTTGGAATATAAAGGGGAAGAAAAATTCTTTTCTTCACTTTTTGTCCCCAAAATATGTTTTTCAGTCATGACAAAGCCTTTGTAGCTGATAAAATTGCTACCGCATAGATGCGTTTTACTTGGAACACCAGTTTTATTATAGTTCACTTTGCTTGGAAGAAAATATGGATTTAAAGATTGTTTTCTTAAGATCTCAGACTATAGGGCCTGTTTGGATAAGCTTCTTTAGAAGCACTTCTAAAAGAAAAAAATAAGAAGGAAAAAATGAAATGAGTTTCTCCAAAAGTAAAAATAAGTTGTCCATTAGCTAATTTTTTGAAGCTCATCAATATAACTTCTCTAAAAGATGAAATGACATCTACAAATAAGTTAATGGAAAGCTCATTTTAGTTTATGGAGAAACTCATTTCCTTTTTTTCTTCTTATTTTTTTCTTCTAGAAGTGCTTCTAGAGAAGCTTACATCCAAACAGGCCCTATAACTGTATCTTTCTACCTGCAGAGAAGAGGCAAACGAGTTGTGTCAAACGCTAGAGAACAATGAGGACGAGTCACGTACTGCTTCAGAGATGGCTGATGTACTTTATCATTCCATGGTTTTGTTGGCAAAGAAAGGTGTCAAAATAGAAGATGTTTTGCAGGTTCTTCGTCTGAGATTTTCCCAATCTGGTATTGAGGAGAAGAAAAGTCGTGTATCCCAGAAATCAGTGGATGATTGAATGTTCTGTCAAGTCTGTATCTCAACCAATATACTCAACTTTTGGCGACATACCCAGATGCACCATTCGTGTTCTTATCGATGTGACTATGCTGATTAGGGTAACATTGTTAAATAGTGTAACTGTGATGCTCCCATTTTTGCTGAATTCAGTTTTTCACTTTAAATTAAAGATTTAGTTAATTGTATTGCTTGCATCATGCTTATGTGTAGCAAACTGCAAGTCATGCACTAAGCTCTTAATTTTTGTCTTTCTTAGTTATTTGCTTAAGTGTCTTTTAAAGTTGAGTAGAATTGATTTTGAACCGTTAAATGTAGTTAGATATGTGTTAAATTTCAACCGTGGATTTATTAAAATGTGTGTATGGTGTTAGGAATTGATTTTAAAGATGGTTTTGGTTGTTTTTATGTTAAATCCAGTTAATGTGTTGGTTTAAAGAATTGATTTTAAATTCAAAATTAATTTTAAGTTGAAGTAATTTAAAGTAGTTTTTGCTTTGAATTATAATAATCATAATTTTGTTACAAACTTTGAAAATATTCAAATATAAATTATATACTAACTTTAATCAAAATCAATTCTATAATAATCATAATTATGCAGATTCTTCGTTTGAGATTTTTCCAATCTGGCATTGACTGGTGTAAATAAACAAGGAACTGAGTTTGTGTGTTTGCCAAAGTTTAAATTGTCGTTGCGATCGCAGTTGTGAATTTTTCATATTCCTTACAGTTACGGATATTTGGAATGGGCTGAGACATAAAAGGCCCAACAAGACTTAGTCAAACGATATTGTTGAGTCAGTTCTAATAGTGAGGAGATGGAGGTAACCATTCAAGGCCATGATCACCAGTTTTTTGGGATTCTCGATACGTTTCGTGGGTGATATTTTATTGATTCTCAGGTTAGTATCCTACAAATATAAGCATCTCCCAATGGAGAAAGGTACACACGCATTCTAACTCTCTTTTTCCCTTATACACAGTGCACACACCCCACGTCCAATTGTGGTTTCGTTTCATTGTGATCTTCTTTCCTGAGGTGTTTGTCTCACCATAAGCATTCTCAGAGAGAGAGAGTTTGATCCCATATCAAATACCAACAATCCTTGTTGGACATTTTTGTTCACCACAAGCAGAACATTGGCGCTGTCTGTGGGGACCGTAAATTTCGATTCCCATAAAACCATAATGGTTAATACAAGAAGCCACCAGATTGAAGGACAAGATGAACCACCAAGAAACGTAACCCGGGAGAACGTAGCGGTAGAAGATGTTGTCTCAGATACTGCTTCATCCCCAGCTATACCAGAACTGCGTCTGCCTATCGATCCACAGCCGGTTGGCGGAGCTGTTCCAGAGACAACACAGCGTCTTATTCATAATGCTCTGGACTCAATTCTATCCTGGATTGAGAATTTGGAGAAAAGATATAAGCTTCAGCGGCAGGAAGACATCCAAAGCCTGATTGCCCAGTTGGACGAGCGTAATGCCAAGCGAAGACATGATGAAGACCACCGCATTCAGTTCATAGAGCAACGGATTAGAACTATGGAGAATCCGATAGAAGGAAATCACGACCCTCCTACGGCAAGAAGGCGTTGTTAGGCGACCTCGGACCCCACAGCCGAGGTGAGGAATTCGGAACCAGTCAGTCATTCCGAGCCGGGGAGATTGTCTCGTCCCCAACCACATAACGACCATAGGCTCCGCATATCCCCAGACCATATCGCAGTAGAGAACCTGGCAGCAGAAGTTGTACCCTGGCCCCGGAAAGAAGATGGCACATACCGAAGGAAATACCATCGAGGTCAGCAGAATAACAGCCCATTTGTTGATGAAATAGTGGATGCTCAATTCCTGGAGGACTTTGACGGATCATTTTTATCAAAGTATGATGGGAGCCAGGATCCCCAGGTGCACATTGACGAATTCAACATGCAAATGTGTGTCCGGGGTATTGATGAGCTGATAACATCGCGGATTTTTGTTACAACTTTGACTGGAGCTGCGCAAACATGGTTTCACATTTTGCCACCGCAATCAATTCAAAATTTTGAGGATTTTGGACAAAAATTCCTATTGAATTTTGCAACCAGCAAGAAGCAGCCGAAATCCGAGTTCATTCTAGGGAAGATACGTCAGCAACCCGGGGAAACCTTGCAAAGTTATTTGGATCGTTTCAAGGAGGTCGCCCTTCAAGTATAAGGTTTGGAAGAAAGGGTACATGTACATCTCATATCCGCGGGGCTCAATGGAGCGTTCCGTTTGGCCAAATTGATTTACAATGATCTCGTGAAGTCCCTCATGGAATTCAGGATGCGGTCAAAGAGATATTTGGAATTGGAGCAGATGGAGATTGCCAACTCGATTCCCAAGGAAGGTAGAAGCAAACCTTCTCCGTCGAGGAACCGACCTCAAGGAAGTTCACACACCAACCGACATCCCACGAGCATTCACAGCGGCCGACCTCCGAGAAATGTTCCCGATCCCGGATTCAGGCCTAGGAAGTATGAAACAAAGTTTGACAAATACGCTCCGTTGAATACCTCTCGAGCCCAGATTTGGAGAGAAGTGGCCTTAACAAATATGAGGAAAGTAAATCGTCCTCGTCCAATTTTCAAGAAGGAAGGACTCAATTATTCCCGGTTCTGTGAGTTCCACAATGGACCGGGTCATACAACTGATCAACGTTGGGATCTCCGCGATGCAATAGAGAAATTTATTCGCGAAGGTAAACTGCGACAATATGTTATCAAAACCCAAGGGCAACAAGGCAAGAGAAAAGGCCAACACGACGATAAGAGCCGAGATGAAAAGAAGAACAAGAAGGAAGATGACTTCCCAGAGCCAGAATTCGAATGTAATGTTATCTCGGGAGCTATGGGAGGTGGAGGCGACACTGCCAACCAACAGAAGAAATACCTCAAAGAGATTATGTCAGTAAGGGCTCAACCAAAATTCATGGAAAAATGCAACACCACTTCCCCGCTAATTTATTTTACCGAGGAAGATATGGAAAGGGTGGTTCCTGGTCACGAGGACGGTCTTGTAATAACAGGAATAGTAGCTAACTGCCGAGTTAAAAGGATATTCGTTGACAACGGTAGTTCTGCTAATATCATTACTTGGAATGCATTCAAGAAGATGAACTTGGACGAAGAAGACCTAAAACCGTGCAAAACCATGTTGATAGGTTTCAATGGTGGAGGCACCAGTCTCAAAGGTTCCATCAACCTCAGACTCACTTTGGGCATAAAGGAAGGCTTTAAATTTACCGTCGCCGAGTTCCCGTCATCATATAATATCATCTTAGGCAGGCTGACTTTTCATAAATGGGACATATTTATGTCCACCAAACAACAGAAAATGAAGATGATTGGAAATTGTGGCCAGGTCATCACCATATGTTGTGATCAAAAGGAATCCAGGCAATGTTACTATGATACAACAAGAGATAATAGTAGTGGCCCTTTGGCGCTAGAAGAGGGGTGAGGGAACCCGACGGAACGAAAAGTCGTAGAACGTCCATCTCGAAAGCCGATTAACCTGGTGGAACTAGACATGCGGGATGTTGAAGAATGGCGACCAGAACCGGTAGACGAACTTGAAGATCCCTAGAGCAGGTCACGAAGATCGGCAAGCAGAATAATCCAGAAGCTAAAGGCAAATTAATCCAATGCCTTCGAGAAAATCAAGATGTGTTTGCTTGGAAAGCTTCCGAGATTCCTGGAATCAAACCCACCTTCTACTGTCACAAGTTAGCTATGTACCCTAGCTCTAAACCAGTGGAGCAGAAGAATAGGAAACTCAGACCAGACAGGAGGTAAGCTTTGGAAAAACATATCAAGGAGCTGATGGAAGCCGGATTCATAAGAGTAAAAAAGTCCAATGGGAAGTGGCGAGTTTGCGTTGACTACACGGATTTAAACAAAGTTTGTCTCAAGGACTCGTATCCGATGCCGAGTATTGATCAACTCGTAGATAACTCCGTCGAGTTCCAGCTGCTGTTGTTCACGGATGCCTACTTCGGATACAATCAGATACCCATGTACCCGGGTGATCAAGAAAAGACGACATTCTGGGGCGTTGAAGCAAATTACTGCTACAACGTAATGTCGTTCGGATTGAAAAATGCTAAGGCGACTTATCAACGAATGATGAACAAAGTCTTCGCTAGTCAGCTCAGACGTAATATTGAAGTATACATTGAGGATGTGATAACAAAGACAGTTGCAACTGGTGATCATATCCGGGATTTAGAAGAAACCTTTAACAAGTTAAGGCAGAACAACATCCGTTTAAATCCGTTGAAGTGCGCTTTCGGAGTAAAAGCCGTGAAATTCTTGGGATTTATACTCACCCACAGGGGGATTGAAGCAAATCTAGATAAATGTAAGGCTGTCTTGGACATGCAATTCCCATCTAACAAGCGAAAAGTCCAACAGTTGACAGGAAGAATTGTCGCCCTAACACGGTTCCTCCCAAAATCCTCAGAAAAGGCACTTCCCTTCTTCAAATTTTTATTGAAAAAGGAAGCAAACGTGGGATGGAATCCAGCATGCGAAGTGGCTTTTTAGGAGATTAAGAAGTACTTGGCCTCGCCTCCAGTGCTCTCCAAACCAGATCCCGGAGAAACGTTAATCCTATACCTATCGGTCGGGGAGGAAGCCATAAGCATTGTATTAGTTAGAGAAGTCGGCAAGTCCCAGTTACCAGTTTATTTTGTGAACCGAGCTCTGAAAAACTCAGAACTACGATACCAGAAACTTGAAAAGATGGCTTTCGCCTTCCTCACAACGATGAAAAGGCTTCGATCATACTTCCAAAGCCATACCATTGTCGTTAGGACGAATCAACCTATTCGACAAGTATTACACAAGTCGAATTTGGCTGGAAGGATGATGAATTGGGTCATCCAACTATCCGAGTTCGATATCAAATATGAAGCCCAACATGTCATCAAGTCTCAAGCCCTAGCCGACTTCATACTGGAGTTAACCCCGGCACCTTCTAACCAACAACAAATTCCAGTATGGAAGCTATATGTTGATGGCTCGTCTAACTCCAGGGGAAGTGGAGCCGACATCATCATTGAGAACCCTGAGGAGGTTGATATGCTGCTAGCATATGTAGCTTTTAGGATAAAATAATTAAGAAATTAAACATAAAATATCAAATAAAGGCTTAAAATAGATATAAATTATTTTATCATTAATTTTATTATTAATTATTGTTATTTTAATGTCTAGGAGCAAGAAATAGAAGAAAAGAAGCAAAATAAAGAGCCAAGAAATTCTGAAAATTCAAAATCAGCTTAAAGATAGGATAAGAAGAAAAGATACTAGGGTTTTGCAAACCTGATTATAAATAGAGAAGTAATAGGAAGTTTTTATGGACAGACACACACACACACACAGAGAAACACACATAGAGGCAGAAACATAAAAAGGAGGCATTGAAGGAAATCAAGAAGAAGGCCAGGATTGAGGGGTTTGATTACTCTTCCTCTTTGTATTCTTTCTCATCTTCTTTATCATCATTGTATTGAGCCAGACATAACTATGCCTGGCTAATTCCTCTTTGATTGTGGTGAGGCCAAAAGCCAATGTGAACTCTTGTGTGGATTGAATTGATATTAATGAATCTTATTATAATTGTTTCTCTTTATCTTGTTCTTCAAATCTGATTGCCATTGATAGACTTGATCAATCTATTAGGGGTTCTAAGGGTTAGAATTCACAATAGGGATATTGGGGTTTTAGTTTCTGAAAGCAATAAAGTAACAATTCGACATTACTTAGGGATAGGGATGAAGGGTTGCAAAGCATAGTATGCCAACTTAAAGCTTAATCTGAAAAGGGGTTGCTAAGGAATTATAATTCTTGATTAAGATTAAAGGGTTAAATGATCGAGAAATCAAGATTTAACTAATTATCTAAGGCATATCTTTGAGCAATTATAGTAAGTGAAATTAATTATCAACTCAATTACATAAGTAGGGAACAAAGGTAATTGCGCTTTAACCACAATTCATCCTCAAATTCTCATCAATCTTATCTTTATTTTCAATTGCAATTTAATTTTGTTATTTTAATTCCTTCAATTCACAATACAAATCATAATTTACTTTATTTTTATTCTTTCCAATTTAAAGATAATAATTATAATAAAATTAGTGCCTCAATCCTCGTGGAGACGATACTCTATTTATCATTTTATTACTTGAATGATCGGTGCACTTGCCGTGAGTTACGCATCAAGTTTTTGACGCAACAGGGGTATCGTTTGAACAGTCATTATGACTTAATTTTCCGACGTCTAATAATCAAGCAGAGTATGAAACACTAATTGTCGGCATTTCTAATTTCTGGAAATTTAGCTCCGATTAGCAAGGGACCAGAGAAACTTTCTAGTTATGAATCGGGAACAAATTAGGGAGCAATGAGCACTGAAAGTGCAGGTCTTCACCCACTCACAGCTCGTCTCGGCCCAAATTAAAGGAAGGTATCAAACGAAGGGACCTCTACTAGCCAAATACCTGGCTAAAATGAAAGAAATAATAGCAGAATTTGACGAAGTCGTTATCGCCCAGGTCCCAAGGGAAAAGAATGCCCGAGCCAACATATTGTCAAAATTGGCAAGCACGAAAGGTACGGGCAACCACATAACTGTTATTCAACAGGAAGTTGCCCAACCCGCGTGTATCATGATGATTTTAGTGGTCGAGGATTGGAGGAGGCCCATCGTCAATTATCTAGAACAAGGGATCACACCAGATGACGAGATAGAAACGAAAAGACTAATTCGAGATGTCGCCATGTACACAATCGTTGATGGCGAATTGTACCATAGAGGCCTCCACACTCCAATGTTATTATGCCTAAGCCCAGATCAAGTCGAGTATGTACTTAGTGAAATACATAAAGGCATCAACGAACAACATATGGGTGCAAGAGCATTAGCATTAAAAGCCCTTCGTGCCGGATACTTCTGGCCGACAATGAAGGCAGACGCTGCCGAGTATGTCAAGAGATGTGATAGTTGCCAAAAACACGCGAAGATATTATGGTCTCCACCTTATGAGTTAGCCTCGATCACGGCACCATGGCCTTTCTACAAGTGGGGAATGGACCTTTTAGGGCCATTCAAGGCAACGAAGGGACAGATGAAATGGTTGATAGTAGTTGTTGACTATTTTACGAAGTGGATCGAGGCCGAGCCCCTGGCTACCATCACCTTGACTCGAGTTCAAAAGTTCTTTGAGCGCACCATAATTGCAAGATTTGGGATTCCGGCAGAAGTCGTCACAGAAAACGGAACACAATTCACAAATAAGAAGTTTCAAGAAATGATGGACAGGTTCCATATAAAGCATCACTTCTCATCAGTGGAACATCCGCATTCCAATGGTCAGGCGGAAGCAGCAAACAAAATCATTTTGGACGGATTGAAGAAACGAATGCATGAATCCGGCCCAAATTGGGTCGAGCAGCTATATTATGTCTTGTGGGCATATAGAACCACGGCTCAAATGGCCACCCAAGAGACTCCGTTCAGAATGACGTACGGCTGTGAAGCGATGATACCCGTGGAGATCGGACAACCATCATGTAGGAAGCAACTTATGTCTCGCACAACAGAAGATAACAATGTAGCGCTAGCTGCCGAGCTAGACCTGATAGAAGAAGTCTGGACTTTAGCACATCGTCGAGAGCCGAGGGATAAGTAATTCGACTCATTCACATCCAGATCATGGATATTTGGAATCCATATTATGCAAGGAGACATTGCTTTTGCTAATTCGAATTGAAAGGTGATATAAAATCGGTCTATTTCTGGCATCATATCCATAGTTAGCGTATTCATCATAGTTAGAAGCTCCAGCTCCATATCAAGGTCACGGTCGATATCGT
>PYAF01005754.1:498973-510358 GCA_007407185.1 Glycine tomentella
CAACAAGGAAAGGGGTCTCTATCAGTTCAACAAGGCAGGCAGAAGTAGGTACAATAAATACTGAAGATTTATGAGGCACCCCAGGGAAGCCAAGCTCTCTAAGAGGTTGATCAAACTCCAGGTCAAGGCCATTGAATTGAGGTTGTCCCCAGAGATCATTCACCCGATTCACAAAGGTTTGGAATTCTACATTAATTTTATTCTTCCTCTGTCGCTCTCGTTGTTCTTCTTCAAGCTCATCAGGGTCATACGCTGACCTCTTACCACCCCCAACATTCTGGACCATGTCCATAACCTCAACATAAAATTGAACATCCTTGGTCTTCTTATTCCCTACCATAATATGGTTGTGCAGATGGAAGTGTAGGAGAGTGATCATTTCATTCTCTGCGGGCTGGAAAAATGCATGCTTAATGTTGGGAAACATTATGTCTACACGCTCATCCTGCCTAGTGGTAGAATAACGAAATCCATTCACATGAGCCTCAAGTGTACCAGGTATCTTCCTTCCACGCCCACCAAAAGCAGGACGGATCCAAAGGTCAGACAATCGTATTGGCTTAAATCTATTATTAGCAAGTTGAAGTTTCTCCTGAGTCACCAAGGTTGCCCTCTCAGCTCTCTCAGACTCCCTAGCTACAACTTGTCGCCTGAGTGTTTTAATGGACTGCACAACCTCACTAATGTGCCTTGAATCCTTGGAGCGGAATGAGGCCTCCTTCAAATATATAGATCCAGGGAACTTCATTGAGTTTGCATCATGAGGACTGAAAGGAGTCCCAGGAACATTAAAAATAATTCTGACATAGCAATTGCGGTTGGTGTCCTGCTGGCTGGAAACAGTTCGAATGAAAGCCACATGAAAAGGTACCATGCTTCCATTTATAGGCAAGAGAACTGCTTCATTCTTCTGATCGATCTGAATCATCATCTCTCTGGGAGGTGGAAGATCATTTATGTTCTTGTAGGCCATGAGTTCTGCTGAAGTCCTTGCAGAGGAACGGGACTCTCCTGTTTCACTTCCACCACCAGCAAGACGCCGTGCAGTTTCTTCATTTTTCTGACGAGCAAGTTCTGCCTGATGCTGCCTGCGAAGCTCCTCCTTTGAAACTTCATGATTGTCTGACCTAAGAGTTGTCTTAGACATAAAGGGCTCTGCTTTCTTGGCATCTGCTTTTGTGCTTGGCCTTTCCTCTTCCTCATCCTCATTGAAAGAATATGCTACATCCTTCAGAGCTTTTGAGCTCGTAGCAGTCACAATTTCTGTCTTATCTTTGGTGATGATGACTGTGTCAGCAAGCAACAACGAGAATTGCTTGTTCTTAGACTTACTCTTCTCACACTGTAAATTCTGAAAACCAAGTGACACATTAAAGACCATGCCTTCTCTAATTATCTGTTCATTTTTTGCATTAAGATTCAATCCTGATTCACGAAACTCAATGCCGATGCTTGTCCCAACAGATTTTGTCAAATATGAAATCAGGTCAGGAGCATCCCTTTCCACAACAGAAACTGCAGCTTGGTATGCAACACTTAACTTGTTTCCAGGCTTCATAGAACCTATGACAGCTTCGTGGGCTTTCAGAAGAACCTCATAAGCCCTACTTTGAAGAGGGTCTGCATCAATCAAGAAGGTCCTAGCTATGTTTGAGCAATAACTCTTATATCGAGCTCCAACTGCACATATAATCACGCTAGCAGAATCATAATGCAGTAACTCATCATTGCTGACAGCACTTGGCTTGAGATCAAACTCTCCACCACTCTGAAAAATTGGGGGGTAACAAATATCAACATTATCTGCCTTTAGCTTACAATTGACTTTTGAAGGTTCCAGAATAACTTTCTCAGTCTCCTCCATCAATGTTGAGTGAGAGATTTTCTTCTCCTCATCGATTACATTCTCAAGTTTTGTAACCACAAAGTTTTTCATCACACTGGTTGTGAGGTATGCTGCTCTCTTAATTGATGTAAGTTCCTCATTACTCTTTGCCGCAAACAAATCAGACAACCCGTTGGCAACATCAATTAGTTGAAATTTTGTATTTTTTAATTTCTCAGTCCATGTTTCAAGCAGTTTCCCTTCAGGAGCCTCTCTTGATATGTATCCAACAGTGGAAGAATCATGGCCATCAGACTTTGGCAGAGCACGGGTGGCACGGAATATAGCATCCATTAGAGCAGTCCCATCATCGTTTTTAGGTTTGACATGCAAAACAAGATCTGCACCAACTGCCTCTCTGGCAGATTTTTTGACAGATTCAAGAATAGAAGCCTTCTTTTGGCTGCATAAGATATGGATCTGCTTCTTCATGAAAACCATAATTGTCTCAGGGAATTCAAATCCAAGCAGCCATAAGTTCAGAGAAGTAGATTTCAGGTATCGCAGGTCTTCTGAAGGTGGAGGACATGCAATTGCTATTGCATCAGAAGAGCCCCACAGATCTGTCTTGTGAGCATCCCAATGCTTATAAAAAGCTTTCAATCGGGATTGAAATGCATTCAGATCAATAGAATATGCAGATCCTGCTGCACTGGCCTTTCCATTGGGAGGTAGTGTACTTCCATTTCGATGGTCTGCCATAGTTTTCCTACCACTCTGGAAAAAAAAAATCAAGAGAAGACACAGTAACATTAGTAAGAAATTTAGCATACAACTATTGATGCAAAATACTTTTCAGTTCTTTTTTAGCCATGGAAACAGTGGGTGCTTAAAGGAACAAGGAGTCCTAGTTATCTCAATCCCTTCCATTTCAGTCCTTGGCCATATCTCAAGACACAAACAAAAAAATTATAATCCCAGGATATGAATAAATAAACCATAAGTTTGAAATAATGAACTCTAATTATACATTGAACTTTGAAGAATGTAATATAAAAATTTTAAGTGTCATCTGCTTGTACCAAGTTAAGATCAACAAAGCAAAGAAACAAGCAACATGCAATCACTATAGATGATGGTGCAGCAAAAATGAAACTAGCCACTGGAAATTGGAAAATATTACCAAGAATAGAAGTAAATCATGAAAAAAAAAGTATTATCATTTTGCCAACTAACATACTTGTCGAAATAGCAACATGCAGGATAGTGTAGATCTAAGCACCATTTGTAACAATGAAATGTGATACCCAAAGAATATATGAAAATGTCAGAATATGATAGCAACAAAAGAAGCTAGAAGAAATCTATCTAAATCAGAATCATTAGCAAAATGAACTACAAGTATATCATGTTCGGAAAAAATGTATGTACAAGTACAACCATGGGAAAGATAACTTGGTTGCTTTTACAACCTTTCAGTACAGCCTCAGATGCACAGCTTGATAGAAAAATAATTAGAGTAAAAATATGGTATATAGCCACATAATGAGGCTCGACAAATGTTCAATGGTCACAATCAGCAAAAGTGCAAAACTAATGATTGCCTGACATTTATGAAAGAAAAATTGTTGCTTGAAGAACTGCACAACATTTGGGGAAAAGAAGGAACTGGAGTGTCGGAATAAGAGCAAGCATACATACAATAAATAAGCAACACAAATTAAAGATCCAAAACAAGCCACTAAGAAAAAGATCTAGAAGTGGGCAATCTACTGACCTTCAAATAACAGAAAATAGAGCACAAAAACAATCCGAATGTAAACATCACTGAATGTACACAAACCCACATCTATGACAGTTTATTAGAATTACTTCATTAGTTGTGCAATTTCGTAGTCTTCGAACTCAGTATAATAGCCCTTAAATTAATACCTACGGGTGTGTTTGCTTTCATGCTTTATATATGAAATTCTGCACATGGATACCATGCAAATCAGTAATGAGAGACCAATCCCTCATATTAGGTTCAACAATGCTGAAATTAGGTCTCAATATAACAAATAAGGAGACATACCACAAATTTAAAATACTCAAATGAAGGTCCAGCCACTTGAGCATTAACACAAACACATAAAACGCGAGAATCAGAAGAAAATACAAACCACACAACTTTTCCTTAAAGGCTTGAGAATAACAGGTTACCTCTGCAACAGCCACACGTGCAATTCTTCAACAGTCACACGAGCAATTCAAAGAGAGATTAAGAAAATAGTGTTCCAATGAATTGCCGAGTCTTTCACGTAACTGTATAATGAACAAATCACGAATTCCACTAATTAACCCAATAAGTCCTAAAAATCAATTTTTTAAAAGAAAAAGAAAAACAGAGAAATGGCTTGTACTTTCTACGACGAAATTAGAGCTTCGTGATTCTAGAATCACAGTGGAAGAATGAAAACCAAAATTAAATCCACAAAAAATGGAAAGGTCGAAAACTTTTTCGTCATTTTGCGTGTCTGGGGTAAGCGAGAGCTTTTCGTGTTTTTTTTTTCTCCCTCTTCAATTTGGGAATTTACGAGACTAAATTTGGGGCAGTGAAATTGGGTAGGGGCCGAAGATCAGAGTTTCAATGCCCACACATCTGGTAAGAATGATTATATTATCAATTTATCATCACAGGAAGTTGAGGCACATGGTAGAAACAAAAATGAGAAAATATTTAAAAAAAAAAACAATTCTCTTATTTAAAAAAAAAACAAATTGTAATTAGTGTGCTTAAAATATTGGTTAATGAATTAAGAATATTTTTTTTATTAAAATGCATAAGATGGGTCTGATTGTCAATTTGATTTTATTGTCTAAATTATGTCAACTATGTTAAAAAAAAATGTAATTTGTAATGATTTAAAATAGTTACTAAAGTGATTTTCCATCATCTCAAAACACATATTTTTTAATATTGTCACTTTAAGTTAAATGACAAGATCAAATTGAATCAGAATAAATTAGAGGATAAATTAAATCAATAGTAAATTAAATGAAAAAGTAATTTAACTTAAAAAAAACTAAACTAACATACAATAAAAACAACTAAGATATTAAAATTGACGAAAAGAAGACATTAATGATCATAGAGTGATAATGTAAATTAATTTTACATTGTTAACCAATTTGAAATCATAGTTGGTATAATTATATAAAATAATTATTATAAAAATTAATGCATTTATCATAATAGATTGACAAAATAATCATGTAAAATTATACTATACTATGAATGCAATGCTTATTTTATTGGAAGAAAAATTCTAGTATCAATACATTATTTAAATCACTATTTTGAACATTTTTTTAAGTTCAATGTTAATTGTTAATTTATTAGTTTTTGATTTGTGGAAGAAATTTGAATCCACTATCATTTATTCCTCTCTTTTTTTAACTACTAAATCAATCTTATAACTTCTAATATATTTTTTTTATTGGTTGAAATTTCTTAGAAATTATAAAAACTTATGTGTCTCACATTTTATATAATGAATTCTTTCATGATTTTATAGTTGAGGAGCGTTGGAAATAATTTCTCATTTATATTTTTTAATAAATTTCAATCATACTAGCATAGTATGTGTTAGGATGAATGTGTTAAACAATGTTGTTATTAGCCTTTTTTATTGATTGAATTCAACTTATCAATTCAGTTAACTTACTTAAAGTGATTATTAAATCAGAATAATGATCGAACATACTAACTTGTTTAACTCATTGTAACTCACGTATCTACGGGTTAGGTTGTTGGAATAATCCAACAAGTTGAAATTTATTTTTTATTCTTTTTATAATTTTAAAATTAAGATATTTTGATAGTTTGTTATATCGTTGTTGTAATTTATTTGTGTATATTATATAATTAATATAGAATTTATATATAATAGTAATAGTGGTTTATATCATTTATTACCTATATTTTATTTATATAATAGAATAACATATAAGTTATCTTTTTAACCTTTTTTTCACAATTGATTTGGATTAGCTAGTTCAACTCACAACTTGCTACAATTTGGTTGAAATTGGGATTTCCAATTCACTGACAAAAAGAGGGGGAATGTTTGTGCTAACTTTCTTGCTAGATTGGGCTCAAACTCTGGTTTAGTGTTTCTTGAATTAGATTCCCCGTTTATATGAAACCGTTTATATGAAACATCTCTTGGCTGATGCATGGGAGTGCAGTTTCTAAGGCTGTAATTTATTTATTTATTTTTTGTTATTGATTATCTCACTTTAAAAAAAAAATGACCTATTTTAACACCCTTAATACTAAGTCATTTTTTGTTTCAATTTTATTCTTTTTATCTCCTAAGATGTGATTGCATATCATAACGAACTTCACTTTCTCATATTTTATTCAAATTCCAATTTCTCTCTAAATCATCTATTTAAAGTTAAAACCACTCACAACTTTCTTTTATAAATTATCATATATAATTTAACATAAATTTCATTTATATCTCCGCAAACGATTAAATTATACAATTATTTTAATATTTCGTAAGGACTAAAAGTAAGTACAGAAAAAAAACTGAAATCAATAAAAAAAAAATTAGTAACTAAAAACATTTTTTAAAAAAAATTAAAAACTAAAAAATAATAAACTCAAACATTTATTAGTTCTTTCTGTAATGACATTAATTTCCCACTTCGTTGCTTGACACATACCCAATGCTACATGAAGTCATGAACCTCACAGTAGCATGAGTCGAAAACAAATGCGACACCCGTTTATAACTTGCAATTAACAACTTTAAATTTGAATCAGAACTTCACCCCGTAGAACTTATTTATCCCTCTTCTTTTTTGAGTATCATTCAACAATACTTACAAAAACACAAGATGCCAAAGAAAAAGTATTACAGCAATACATAACAAATAAACAATACCAAATCAGACATACACACCCTCAAAACTAAATAATTAAACATATTAACAATCCCAAAACTATAAACAATAAAATTGTTATTCATATCCTCCTGTTGCTAGGAAATCTCAATAGATTCTTGGACTTTAGAAAAACATTTTTTCTTTCCTTTATTATTCCTTAACAGTAATTTATTCATTCCTATGCATTCTCTCATATTGTAAAACACTTAACAATGACAAGTTGCATGGACTTAATTACCTACTAATAAAAAAAACTATATACCCCAATGTCGGAAGGCTTCACACTATATACAAATAAAGGAAAATAATATTGTACACAGTCTTACCCTTACATATACAAATAGGTTGTTTCCAGATTTAAACAAATGATCAACAAGTCATCAAGATACTAATTTTACTACTGTATCAGAATTCATCCTTAATACGCTTACAAGGATGTGAATAACAACCAGGTTTGTCTCATGCCATATCCATGTCATGTCACAATACTAATTTGGATAAGAAAATTCCAAAATGTGGGGACTTACTAGTCACCAGTTCAACCTAGAGCTGCCTCACTTTAGTAGTAGTGAGCCAAAATTTAGCCAACTTGCCTCTCAAAACACACCATGGGAATGAATTGACTCACCATAATGAAAAAAGCGGGAGGAAAAAAAAGCAAAACAAATTAAAACTATATAAAAAAAAAAAAAACATGATAAAAAGTAGAAAAAGTGTGAACATTTAACACTTCTGAATAGTGAACAAAAGAGAAGAAGCTTTGATCCACCTCAAGAACGGACCAGTAATTAATAAAACATTATTAGGTCTCAAATAAAATTTCCAAGAAACCAGAAGTCAAAATGCCAAATTCCAATTGGTTGTGATAATTTAACCTGCATGTTTCACCCTACATGCTTCCACTGCTTTCTTACAAAGAAAACAGCCAGCAGGAAAAAAAGAAAAGAAATATAAACAAAAAAGCGCACAAAAAAAATGTTAGATCTAATAATAACACAAAATTAAAAAAGTCAAATGATTAAAGTAGGTAAATATTTTAAGGACATTTGATGCAAGAAGTGCTATCAAGTGACTGAACTATATTATAACAAGAAAACCCCCAACTTACAATCATCACAGATTACAATCATAACAGGACTACTCCTACAAACGCAAAAGCTGCTACCGCGGCAACAACATAGAGTAACTGAACTAAACCATAAACCAGGTAAGAACAAGAGCCAAAATTTATCTTAACTTGGGCCGCTTTGTCATGCTACTACTTAGACCGGCTCCTCTCGACTTACCAAAGCTTTTTGCCTTTCTTCTTTTCCTATCTTCTTCGCTGTCAGACTCATTTCCCTTCTCCCTATCTGCATTGCTTGCTTCCCTCTCCAGTTCCTCCCATGTCTTTCCCTTCTCTTCCTCAGAATCCACCTCGGAATCCTCATCCTCATCATCATCATCCTCAGACTCAACAAGTGATTCACTGTCAGAAGCTTCATCCTCTGAATCAGATTCAGGTTCCACATCAGATGGTTCATAACCTTTATCGGACTCCTCGGAGTTCTCAGATTCTGAATCAGTAGCTTCCAAATTCAGAAACTCCCAACCGCCACCTTCAATAAAGCTCTGAGGATCATCCGTGATTGTCTTCAGGATCTGACGCCAGTTCAGATTCAGCCTGCTCTCATAATATTTGATGTCTGTTGTGTCAAGCCACTCCTTGATGCCATCCAGTGATGTAGAAGGGATAGAATCAATCCTGAGGACATCCCTCTTGAAGTCCTTAAATACTACTGTCATATCAAAATTTTTCTGCCCAAGTCCAACTCTCTCAAGATTAACAATCTCAATCTCACTAAGCGTGACAACAAGGAAAGGGGTCTCTATCAGTTCAACAAGGCAGGCAGAAGTAGGTACAATAAATACTGAAGATTTATGAGGCACCCCAGGGAAGCCAAGCTCTCTAAGAGGTTGATCAAACTCCAGGTCAAGGCCATTGAATTGAGGTTGCCCCCAGAGATCATTCACCCGATTCACAAAGGTTTGGAATTCTACATTAATTTTATTCTTCCTCTGTCGCTCTCGTTGTTCTTCTTCAAGCTCATCAGGGTCATACGCTGACCTCTTACCACCCCCAACATTCTGTACCATGTCCATAACCTCAACATAAAATTGAACATCCTTGGTCTTCTTATTCCCTACCATAATATGGTTGTGCAGATGGAAGTGTAGGAGAGTGATCATTTCATTCTCTGCAGGCTGGAAAAATGCATGCTTAATGTTCGGAAACATTATGTCTACACGCTCATCCTGCCTAGTGGTAGAATAACGAAATCCATTCACATGAGCCTCAAGTGTACCAGGTATCTTCCTTCCACGCCCACCAAAAGCAGGACGTATCCAAAGGTCAGACAATCGTATTGGCTTAAATCTATTATTAGCAAGTTGAAGTTTCTCCTGAGTAACCAAGGTTGCCCTCTCAGCTCTCTCAGACTCCCTTGCTACAACTTGTCGCCTGAGTGTTTTAATGGACTGCACAACCTCACTAATGTGCCTTGAATCCTTGGAGCGGAATGATGCCTCCTTCAAATATATAGATCCTTGGAACTTCATTGAGTTTGAATCATGAGGGCTGAAAGGGGTCCCAGGAACATTAAAAATAATTCTGATATAGCAATTCCGGTTGGTGTCCTGCTGGCTGGAAACAGTTCGAATGAAAGCCACATGAAAAGGTACCATGCTTCCATTTATAGGCAAGAGAACTGCTTCATTCTTCTGATCAATCTGAATCATCATTTCTCTGGGAGGGGGAAGGTCACTTATGTTCTTGTAAGCCACCAGTTCTGTAGATGACCTCGCAGAGGAACGGTTGTCTCCTGTCTCATTTCGACCACCAGCAAGTCGCCTTGCAGTTTCTTCATTTTTCTGACGAGCAAGTTCTGCCTGATGCTGCCTTCGAAGTTCCTCCTTTGACATCTCATGATTGTCTGACCTTAGAGTTGTCTTAGACATCAAGGGCTCAGCACCATTGGCATCAGCTTTAGCCCTGGGATTTTCCTCTTCTTCATCCTCATTGAAAGAATATGCAACATCTTTTAGAGCCTTTGAGCTCATAGAGGTCACAACTTCAGTTTTATCTCTGTTTATGATAACTGTGTCAGCAAGCAACAAGGAGAAGTGCTTCCTCTTAGACTTGGTGCTTTCTCTTTGAACGTTCTGAAATCCAAGGGACACATTAAAGACCATGCCTTCTTTTATTATCTGCTCATTTTTAGCATTAATATTCAAACCCGACTCTCGAAACTCAATACCAATGCCTGTTCCAGCAGACTTCGTCAAGTATGAAATCAAGTCAGGAGCATCATTTTCGACAACAGAAACAGCAGCTTGGTATGCAACACTCAACCTGTTTCCAGGCTTCAATGATCCAATGACGGCCTCATGGGCTTTCAGGAGAACCCCGTAGGCCCTACTTTGAAGAGGTTCCGCATCAATCAAGAAAGTCCTAGCTATGTTTGAGCAGTAACTCTTATACCGCGCCCCAACAGCACATAAGATCACACTTGCAGAGTCATAATGAAGTAACTCATCGTTGCTGACAGCACTAGGCTTGAGATCAAACTCTCCACCACTCTGAAAAATTGGTGGGTAACAAATATCTACATTATCTGCCTTCAGTTTACAGTTGACTTTAGAAGGCTCCAGGATAGCTTTCTCGGTGTCTTCCATCAATGTAGAATGAGAAACTTTCTTCTCTTCATCGATTACATTCTCAAGCTTTGGAACAACAAAGTTTTTCATCACACTTGTTGTCAGGTATGCCGCTCTCTTAATTGATGTAAGCTCCTCATCATTCTTTGCAGCAAACAATGAAGACAACCCATTGGCCACATCATTCAACTGAAATTTTGTATTTTTTAATTTTTCAGTCCACATTTCAAGCAGTTTCCCTTCAGGAGCCTCTCTTGATATGTATCCAACAGTGGGAGTATCCCGACCATCAGACTTTGACAGAGCACGGATAGCACAGAATATAGCATCCATTAGAGCAGTTCCATCATCGTTTCTAGGTTTGACATGCAAAACAAGATCTGCATCAACAACCTCTCTGGCAGATTTTTTGACAGATTCAAGAATAGAAGCCTTCTTCTGGCTGCACAATATATGGATCTGCTTCTTTGTGAAAACCATAATTGTCTCAGGGAACTCAAATCCAAGCAACCATAAGTTCAGAGCAGTGGATTTCAGGTATCGCAGGTCTTCTGAAGGTGGAGGACATGCAACAGCAATTGCATCAGAAGAGCCCCAAAGATCTGTTTTGTGTGCATCCCAATGTTTATAAAATGACCTTAGTCTGGTTTGAAATGCATTGAGATCAATGGAATAGGCAGTTCCTGCTGCACTGGCCTTTCCATTGGCTGCTTGGGCACTTCCATTCCGATGGTCCGCCATGCTCCACTATCTCTGGAATAAAAGGGAAACAGAAACACAAATAAGAAACTAAAACACACAAACTCCATTTATTTATATTCTCTACGGGACAGTGAAACTGTGGCCAAGTAAAGGAACAAAGTACCCTACTCCATCATGTTTAGTGTCAACATGGTATTCCAGTACACCAAGGATTAAAACTTATT